>JAZHYW010022465.1:0-66915 GCA_037355805.1 Ixodes ricinus
GACGCGGAAGCCGTTATATGAGGCCGGTCGAGAGCGACTTCAGAGTTCAGCGTGGTGTCTGACGTAGGTATAACGTGAACAGAAGGAGGAACGGTGTGCATTTCGCTGGTGACCGACGGGGATATTGCCACGAAAGAGACAATCGGCCCTACGTTGCTCGGACCTCGGATTGATTCGGATACCGCAAGTAAATTTTAAGGCGACGTTTCTGTGCTCTCGTTGACCATCGGAATCTTCGAGGTCTGCAGTGAAGCGTGTGCAATATGTTTGGATACGCAGTTTAGCGACGGAAATTGCGTGAGTCGTGCTTGGCAGTGTGCAATCGTGGTGCCACTTCGTTCAAACGACCGAAGGCTCACTTTGGTTGTGCGGCGCACCGGAGAGCTGCCTCCAAGTGCTTCAAGTTTGTAGTTCCTGTGCCGTGCTTTAGGTGATGCTGTGCTGCTTCCTAAGTTGTTCTGGCGTAGACGTGCACTTTCACGGAGCACAGGTGTTGCAGTTGGTATTGATTCCGCTTGTCTGTCGCACGTTTCGTCGACACAAGTTTCATCAACACTCGGTACGCGAATTGCAAGCTGTATGGACATTTCATCGCGCGTGTTACCTACCCAGTCCACCCGTTCACGCCGCTTTGCGACGACAGTCTGCAGCGGCTCATTACCAGAAAAGTGGTTCCACATCCATTTCAGTTCAGTTCGTCCACGGCAGTCGCCAAACCCCGAAGGAGAGGATTTATTCGAACAGAATGCCTCTAAAACAATGCAGCTTTTTTAGAGGTCAGGATAGACTCTCTTCTGTCCGTTTTGTTATATTGTCACAGATGCTTGCTCCAGTCCTATTTTCTATCAATATTTACTATTCTGGAAAGTTCCAGGCCATGCTCAGCTGTCATCGTATGTTCTGGTGGAGGTGCTGCACACTTTACCCATAGCCCTTCACTCTGTGTGGACCCTGGCGGCTCCTCAGCCGAGTTGCCCGATTACAATTAAGACACGGGTAGCGGATTATCCCGCGTCTTAAACGCCCGGCGAGCCGTGAACCAAGTCCTATCTCAAGCCCGGCAGAAAAACCGCAAGACGAGCGAGTACCGCAAGGACGAACCTTGGAAATGCACCACGAAGAACCTGAAATCCGAGCCAGTCGCTGCTACCAGCAAGAACCACCGGAATTCGGTCTTTTGCCAGAAAAACCGAAGCTGACTAAGCCAACAATGACAAACCTGTAGCAGCAAACCACGTCCGCTCCCATCATCGTTTGCGTGCCCGTCACACCTCGCACTCCGATGCCCTTTCACGCAAGGTGTATCAAGACGTCGAGGGCTGGATTGAAATATATGGCCGTGTCGCCCGCCACAGTGGCTAGACGGACAACCAGCTCCTGCAGAACCTATACTTCTCGTGGAAGAAACTGCCAGGCACTGGTTTGAGAACCACGAATCCTCCTTAACGTCGTGGGAAGTTTGCAAGATCGAGCTGAAGTGCACGTTCATCAGCCAACATTGACCAGGGAGAACCGAAATCCTGATTCTGTCCAGGATGCGGCCCCAACGAGAACGTCACCGCCTTCGTGGAGCATGTTTTGGGCGTGATCGAGCACCCACGCCAACCCTGATGTTACAGAAGACAAGAAGCTAAGAATCCCATGTCCCTCGTGTGAGGTACAACACCTCCGGCAGCCTTGTCCGCAACTCCACGACAACAGTCGAAGGGTTCATATCACCGCGGCTTCCAACATTGAATGTACACTGCAGGCCCGAGCCTGTCGCTATCAACAACTCCCCAGCTTCTCGACATTAGAGTCGACCAGCTGCAACTTCGACGCCAGCCTCCCAGGCATCCGCGACATCCACGACGTTGTCCGGGAGGAGACCAGGAAGCTACTTCCTGCCATCAGTTGCCCGGCTTTTATTTTGATTGCGGAGATTGTCTCGGAACAAGTTCGACAGGCTATTCTTCTGGAGTCTTCTTCGAGTGAAGCGGCATCTGACGATCCGAGGGCGACTTATGCCACAAAGTCACGACGACCGCCATCGGCTACCCGTTACTATTCAATGCCGATTCAACGAGACACCCCAACGCCGAAGCATTCATACATGCCCGAGCTTGCTGCATTGATGCAGAAAACTACCAGGAAAATTTGCGGATCAGAAGCCAGCCCTGCAGCTTCAGTGCATCAGATGTCAGTGGCCGCACGTGACGTATGATTACAAGACGGCATCAGTCGGTCAAAGTTGCCACTCGACCAAACTGAACACCGACGTGCCAGGAGCATCATTCGACAACAAGCAGCACAGGTACTATGACTGAACGCCTGACACGAGACTGTCGCAGAAAGAACTCGTTATGGAACCATTTGCAAAGAACCAATAATTACGTAATCAAGTGGAAATCAACATATTTGATACACTAACCTAATAAACATTTCCGCTCGCCTTTACGCCTTCAGAGTCTCTACACAAAAAATTGTGTTCACCGCATGTGCTGGAACTTTTGAGGACACTCGCATCTCTGACCCCTCAATATTAATTAATGGGACATACCAGACTGGTTGCATTGGGCTGCACTCGTTCCACTTCTCCTGAACATATGGCGCATCCGAAAACCAACTCCAGTGATGTGAAAATGTTATTTATTAATTTATTCTCTCCAGGGGCCTTTGTAGGCATTGCAGAGAGGATACTTAAAACTACGCACATGATAATAACATTAAAGCACACTGCTGTAACTTGTTAATTGCAAAAACAAACACACCTTTGAGCATCTAGTTTAATGGTATGTGTTCATGCATTGATATAGCAGGACACTTCCAATACGTATGACACAATAGACCCTTTGCAAAACCCCATCAAGCAACACAATTGTCACCATATATACCCCATCAGCAACACAATTGTCACGAATATACCCCAGTTCACGTCGAACGTTAATGCAGCATTCGAGTCCAATAGGCGCTCAGCCGAGTTCACAGTGATGGCGGACATAACATTCTTGTCGAACAAATGCCCAAAGTATGAAGGCCTTGGGCAATTAGAGTAGTAGCTACTGTAATTCGTTTCATCACAATTTGGCAAGCGGCGAAGGCTACAGTCTTGGTGAGTCAATATGCATGTTGGAGAGAGGCACATGACAACATATCATCAGAGTGCTCGTCAGCACAGATTTGTCACATGCCTTCACTCCGTCAATCTAATTGGCACGAGGGGGCTGTGGCGGTTGCCTTTTTCCAGGTTATGGTAATACGAAGTATAGGCAGCCCACACTTTAGAAAGAAGTCTGCTGAAAAGACCGAAAGAAATGGTAGTCAACATTTTTCGACAAGACTGCTTTTCGGGCAAGGGATGAACACAAATAGGAATCATCTTGTACAGGTAACTAGAACAAGTAAATAATTGACCGACTGATACAATGCACTCTTGATGAAAAAAAAGTATTGCTGCAATAAAACTTACGAAAGAGAAAAATGTGCAATTAATCTATGAAAAAACTGTTAAAGTGCAGGCGAGCTGGTGTAAGTTATACATAATGATTGAAAACCTGAGACTGTGGTTTTGAAAACGGAAACTCGTGAAGTAGGAAGAAAAAAGGGTACAGACAATGTCTGTACAGACGTCTTTGAGACGTTGTCTGTACCCTTTTTCTTCCTACTTCACGAGTTTCCGTTTTCAAACCACAGTCTCAGGTTTTCAATCATTATGTACAATTAATCTATGCGTACACCAAAAA
This sequence comes from Ixodes ricinus, assembly GCA_037355805.1. NCBI lineage: Eukaryota > Metazoa > Arthropoda > Arachnida > Ixodida > Ixodidae > Ixodes > Ixodes ricinus. Next base: position 3,723 of record JAZHYW010022465.1, read on the forward strand.
TAGCAAGTCGAATAGCATTGAAGCAGGTGCCTGCAACGATTTATTCTTCCCCCACTCAATAAAAACGTCATCCTCGCAGCTGAAAATAAGTGTGCAATTCGCACTCACAAAAAAAGGAAGAAAAGCGATCGAATGTAGAATCGTCGATTAGCACAAAAGGTTAAAGATCGCAGGAGCTTCCTCGCTAAAAGTTGGCTGTGATTATGCTGTTACCTAGGGCTGAAACGCATTCCCCTAGGCCCTACGTCCGACGTATACATTTCGCGTCGATTCTCAGACATTCCAACGTTCAAACAAAGCTAAGAGGAAGCGAAAATTGCATGCTAAAAGCACTCAAAGTTCTATCAACCCTCGAAGACATCCGGGAATCCGAGCACCGGTACGGCGATACGGCTGATGCTGTCTCGCAGGTGTTAATATCCAGATGATACAGGGCGATCTTGCGGAAAAAGGTAATAAAGTCTCATTTCTTCATATTTTCACAATATACCTGCGTCAGCGAGCACGAAGAAGACCGAAGTCATCGGAAAGCAGCTACACATCGCGGCTACCGCGCACCGAACAAACTCGCATTCCCCAGCTCTGGGCGCTGCCATCTTACCGGTGACGTCACGGCTCTTGTGAGGTCACGTGACGTGTGGTCACTTTTGCGTACAAAATGGCGGCAACCGGGGAGTGCCACTTTCGAACTTCCGGTTTATCACTCTAAGCCCCTCTACCTCGTTGGTCTTACCTTTCCTGCGACTACAGTGGCTTAAAGGGGGTAGTGTAACGAACGAAACCGGAGAAGCGGCACAGCGTTGGAAGACGGCCGCCGGTGGCGCTGGCGCTTGCAGCACCGTCGTTCCGGCTATGGCTCCGGCTTGGCCGCTTGGCCAGCTTGGCTCCGGCCAGCTCCGGCCGATTCGCAGCAGTCGACTACACTGTCGTCTGCTAGTTTCACATTTTTATTCACCTACGAACACAAATCATGTCGTGGGAAGTTCACTGGAAACAAATAATTGTTTCTGAGGTATTTATATTAGTTATGAAGCGTGTTAGGGTGCCTCTATCTGCCGGCCGGTGGAGGCACCCTAACGGTGCTACGGATCGAAGCGCCACCTACACCGTCTTCCAAGGAGCGGCCGTTCCCGATGCATGGTGGAGGCTACGCGGTAACTACACTACCCCCTTTAAGCCACTGTACTGCGACTTTCGGAAGTGCAGGTCTTTACGAAGCGAGCTCGACTTCGCCTTTCAGAGAAGGCAGACGAAATAACTCGAGCGGTTCGTTGTTTTTGTCGAACAACTAGCAGACGCGCATCAAGGAGGGAAGTCAAGGTACTCACTGGCGAGGTGTCCCGAGACGCCGAGGTTTGTTTGCTAAGAACCGAGAGTGAGCGTGTTAGTGTCCGCAAGTTCCCTCCCAAATACTTTTTCCCCCTTTCGTGTGCGGCAAGACTCCTCATTCTTTAACGGCGTCGGCGGGTTGGCGCAGTTAACGTCGTCTGCTTTACGTCTGCTAGTCAAAGCGATGGCTCCTTTACCTTTCCTGCGTCTGTCGGATATTCACCGCTTTTTCACCGGCGAGAGTCACCGTTGCCTCGGAAAACAAGGAGATGACAAGAGGAAGAGATTGACCTCTTAATCTAAAATTGAGGTAAGTGATCACAGTATAATACGGGAAGGGTTCACAAGGGTCGCGCGGGCACATTCCATTCAGCACGCCAGCCGGTCGTGGGCAGACGGTCACCGAGTCGGAGTGGCAGCTAGGCCTATCTGCCGAGTTCGCTTGGTCGGTGTCGGTGGAATCGTGGCCGTTGGAGCTTTTCCCGGGTGTTTGTGGATCCAGCGTTCTTGTTCGTCATGGTCTGGTTCAAGTACTTTTTACTTTTTTCTTGCTGCTTGAAGTCGGGACGCGAGAGAAGCGCACGTAGAAAAATAAACGTCCGTTGGTCGTCGCGACCGCGACGCTGTCGGCCATGCTGATTTGATCGTAACAAGTGCGTAGCTTCGGAGCTGTCGTAGGATTTTGTCGTAACCTGCGCAAAACTTACGAAAATTTCGGTTCGTGAATACGAATTTGTTTTTTAAGTTTTGTCTTACGCATATTTTTGGCGTAAGATAGTTTCGTGAATCTGGCCTCTCCACTTGCAAAAGTCGCAGGAAAGGTAAGACAGACGCAGAACGACGTTGCCAGAGCAGACGACGCTCAGATAGGGGACCGCGATCAGCCAATCAGGGCTCGGCGTTCTGACGTCACCGCTACCCCCTGCGCGAGAAGCAGACGAACTTGCCCTCCCCATTGAGCGATCCCCCAACAGTTAACAGGCCTGCTCAGTTGAACTCAATGATCAGTAGCAGTACAATGACAGTTGGCGCCGCCGTGTAACTCAAACCGATCGCGATTGAGTCAACTGTCGTTGGCTTAATGACAGTTAAGAGCGCTCGTGTGACTAAGATATTAGGTTATCTTTATGTAATTTTACCAAGACATATACGTTCCAAACGCAAAAAGCCCCATTTCTTCCTTCGACAACCAAAACTTGGAAGAGAACTTCTTCGCGCAGCGCATGAATAATGCGCAAAACGTCTTTTCTTGAGCAACGTGTATACACCTTTTCGAAAAAGCCGCGCCACAGTGAATGTCATCAGTCTTTTTATGGGCCAAAAACCTTGTTTTGCCGTCGCCACGCCAGTAGAAGACATTAAGGATATAAGGGTAACCCTCACCCATTCTCGTTTTGCCACAGTTTTATATTTGTTTTGTATTTGCAGGTGAATTGAGAGAGAGAGTTTTGAGAGTAAGAAAATGAAAGGAAGTGTTGCCGAGCCGGAGGCTCGGTATGTCACCTGCTAGGTGAATTGTTTTATTATTTTTTCACCCATATATGTGTACCAGGTTTCTGGCACACTAAAAAACGAAAGAGGTGTAGATAGATGCAAAATCGACATCCAAGACGCATAAACGATTATCATGAGAAGAGGGGAATTCCTCCTTTCCCAGCGCTGCAAATGTTTGGGTTACGCTCTCGTACCTTTTGGCAAAGGCTGTCACGTGGTTAGCCTGTTTCCGCTCTGAGTAGCTTGAGGGGACCGTAAAGCTCACTCTTTACCACGTTACGGTGAAACGAAGTATAGCGATGACTCGCTACCCGCGCCCCCTGCGGAAAAACCCGTCAATTCCGTGATGGCCTGTCGCTACTCTTTTCGGTCCAGTTTCGGTGACTCTGTCCTCTCGTGGCTTAAATTTCACAGAGAATAGCGTGGAGCAGCTTTTACTTTGAATTCCATCAACCAGGCTAAATTCAGTGATGTTTGCTAGAGCACACCTCAAAAATCTTTTTAGAACGCAGATTGTAGGCGCCCGTTTCCGGGTTGAGCGGCGTCGGCGTAACCACGCGAGTTGCATTGTGGGACGTTTTATTTAGCCGAAAATATTTCCGCTAAATTTAGCGGGAAATATTTTTCTGCTAAATTTAGCGGGATATTTTCCCCCTAAATTTGCTGGGGAAATTTCCCCGCTAATTTTAGAGTAAAAATTTTCCCTCTAAATTTAGCAGAAAAATTTCCCCGCTAAATTTAGTGGGAAAATCTGACCGCTAAATTTAGCAGGAAAATTTGCCCGCTTAATTCTCCGAAGAAATTTTTCCCTCTTAATGTAACAGGGAAATTGACGTCACGTGACCTCAGCACCAATTCAGTTTCCTCCGCTAAATTTAGCGGGGAAAATGACGCCACGACTTCGTGTCACGTCCCCCATGAACAAATTCAGCGGCGGGAGGAGAGGAGGAGGAAGAAGGAGGAGAAGGAGAGGAGGAGAGGAGGAGGAGGAGCATACCCTTCCATCCGTACCCTCCTCCTCCTCCTCAAGAGCTGCGCTCTAGTTTCGCATTACGGAGGTTTGTAAACGTCTTTCGTTTTTTTTTTATCTTTGATCAATCGACATATTTCATCTGGAGACACTTTGTGTTTTTGTATATCTATAATTTTTCTTTTGCTTATAACATTAATTATATTCATAATTAACCACACTATATATTCGGAAGGTCCTGGTGTTTAACTGTATTTGCATTATCCCCACCCTTTTTATATAATTCACTCACTTCAATTGAAGGACCTTTCAGGCAAAATAAACTCAATTGATCCGTACTAAACTAAACTTGATCTTAATGGGAATAACCGCTTCGTAACGTCCACTCTTACCATCGAATATTTTCAGTACATAGTATATATCGTTATTCACTGACTCTAGGAATAAATTATTAGTTCAAGAAGAATCAACCCTACAGAAAAACCGAGTATAGCTTTTCACTATTTGGATTATGGAATGGAAATCTAACTGGAACGGTTTCTGGAAAGTTGAAACCTGAAATCCAGATTGCAAACAAACCTGGAAACCTGAAACCCTGATCGAATCGAGATAGATTTTCAGATCCATAATCCAGACAGCGAAACGTTATACTGGCTTTTTCGGTAGGGAATGCTCACATAAAAATGATAATGACGAAGTTAAAAAAGGGTTGTTTTGATGAAGGTATAGGATGAAAGCATTGGCGGTTTTGCATACCATATTGTGTCGCTGCTTGCAGTGAATAATTGAATTTAGCCTCAATTTTACTTTTTTCAAGAAGAAATATCTTCATTGGAAGAAATGCACGATATATGCGATGTTTCATCCTGATCTTGACGCAACCAGGATTGCTGTTCTTTGTAGGCGCTAAATAAGAGCCGTTTTGACGTGCGATGTGCTATGATTCAGTACGGTGTCCATGAACGCCCTCTATGAGATTGCACATAAAAATCTATTAAAATGCACACAATGCGACTGTGCTGCCTGATAAAAAGCATCCTCTTGCATAAGTATACAGCTGCGAACTCCTGAGGTATTTCGGTGAGTGATGAGCCTATCTGCTAGAAACTGCACGCTGAAACTTCCATCCACCTTCGGCCTTCCAAGTTAACAGCCCAATGCCAGTCGCCCTCAAAGCGAACGCAATAATCCATCACAAGAAACGCTATGAGATGGCAGGTGTTGCTCTCCTAGTAAAGCGGCAATGAACGTTCGCTTCCTTATTACTGCCTGGAGACCTGACGCCACACACGGTGAAATTCACGGTGCAAAGCTGAGGAAGGCAGTGGTAGAGACTCAAAGATGGAGTCCCGAGCAGCGAAGGGCTTTTCTCGTGGTCTGTGGCTGGTCCTAGCAATAACGACTGCATATCTTCCCGTTGCTTATGGGCGCACGACGAACCGACAAGGCATTCACGGAGTGCGACTACAGCAAAAGTAAGGAACGAATAATTCCTGGTTCTTTAATGGCATAGAGGGCATGGACCGCAGCGAAGTTTATACTGGAACTCGTCATGCAGTTTCGGCTTCCGTCTAAGAGATCTATGGTAATCCCAAAGTGCAGTCTTCAACAGAACGAACCTGATTACGCACTGAAACTTTGTTCAATTAGTACAACTAGGTCGGTGACATATGTACAGCTGTACATGCTAGTGATGTATAGCAGTTTTTGTTAACGTATGCGGAGAGATTTTCCCTCTGTTCTTTCATTTATTATCGCTTTTTTTTGCTGTTGCACGCGCTGCTGGACCTTGCGCTCGACGCAGGCCATTGGTACCCTGTCAGGCGACCTTGTTTTGACTTTTGTATCTTTAGGCCTTCTAAGGATAGTTCTTTGTTCACTAGGAAAATTAAAAGAAATGATCGATTGATTTATTGAGTGCGTAATCGAATGTATAGGGGAAATGTAAGGTATAAAATTAATACAGATACTATCCATCCAGTCCTTATAAGGTTGCACCAAGAAGCGATGAAAATATGTTGATACGTTCAAGCATGCTTTGGCCACCGCTGTATTTTGTCAAGGAAGACTGGAAACTGAAGATCGTGTTCTCTAGTTCAATTGCACTGCAGGCCTGAGTATAAACTGAAGATATTAATTAGCCTGTTAAAGCAAGGGGCGGGTAAAATATCGGTCACTAGATATGAGACAACAACTTTGTCAAATCGGATGCTTTTCCATAGGCGTGATAGCTACTTCCAAAGGAACATTCCTGGCGTCCCGATGGTTTTACGCCTGTGGCGAAATCTACATAAAACACCCGCACAACATCACAGTCCTGCAAAAGGTATGTTGATTTTATTGTAGATAGAAGATTGTAATTCTGTTTTATAAACAGGGTCGTATCGCAGCAATTACAATTCGGGTGAGCCAGGTCAGATTGCGGCTACTAAGAGCCCAGTTGATTCACGAAAATGCAAACATTTTTCGTTACACTATAAAACACGCCCGACCAGTGAACATCAGTCACTCTAGACAAATTTCAGTAAGTTTATTTTTCTTAATCGCAAGACGGAATAAGTACCGGCGAATTAAAAAACTCCAGCGAATCGCGAAAATCAAAATATGATTATTCTATAAAAAAAGAATATGCGACGTGCGCAAGGACAATGGGCTTGGCGTTTCAATTGCTTATTGTTTCTTCGCCCCTTGCATTTTTAGATCTAGTCGCATCTTTTTTTATTAGCGACTTTAGGGTAAATATTTTATCCCCCTTTAGAGGGGATTGGGGATTTGTCGTGCCTTTTCTCAGCTCGGTATGCGGAAACAAAAACTAGGGAGGAGGATGAGCAATTACAGCTATGGAAGGAGGTTCGCTTGATGAATATAGTCCAGATAAGGCTATGCTGGGTGTTCAGCTTTTTGTCACGAGAGCCTGGGTGATGAGTCTATTCTTCCATAGTTGACACTCCGCAGGGGTGTCTTATTTCTTGTAGTTCAGAGCATTCCCAAAGGAGCTGTTCATCTGGTCTGCGTCTTCTGTGAATTTTTGTTTCGCGCCAATTGCGCCTTGCGAACTGGATAGCAGTGCTTGTCGTAACAATTTTACGAGTGTGCACCGTCTCCTGCCAGCCCACTCCGGTTGGGATTGGGTAGGGGCAGAGAATGAGTGCTGCTCGCAGGGCTTGTTGAAATTCTTGTTTGGCAGTGACCTTGGCCTTTGCCGGGTCGTAGTCTTGGTCCTCACCATCCTGGTTTATCTCTGGAAAGAGAGTAGTCATGATCTTTAAGATGTGCTGATATTCACTCTGGCTTGCGCGGGAAGCTTATATAAGACGTTCCAGTGTGTTTTCCAGCTGATTGTCCTCGATCCCGGAATGAGCGGGCATTCATGAGAGCTCTGCTTGAGTGCCCTCATTCTGTAGGGTGGAGGTGATGAAACGAACGGCATTCATTCTCCTACAGGGGAGTAGCGGTAGCAGCCTTCTATGATTGTCGTAGTGTAGTCAGTAAAGATGTAGAAGTCGGTTTGTCAAACTCTTTTTTCAATAACGGCGTCCTGTGCGAGTTGTATGACTGCAAGCTCTTCAACTTGGAATGATACGCGGCCGGAAAGGATCCGTGCCATGGTGATGCCAAGGTGGAGGATTGCCACTGACACCAGACACTCAGGTTCTGGTTGGGTCACGCTGGCAGCGTGTGCATTGGCTGCGAGGTGTTCGTGCGGGTCATGCCATTCGTGCACTTGTTGGGGATGCTGGCAGACTTGACCTACTTTTTTTCTTTTGGGGGGGGGGGGAGTGGGTCTGGTTGGGCAAGCGTTTCGAAGGGCGGCGCGTTCGTCAAATATTTGTGTGTGTGTCTTTGCTCCAAGGGGCCAATTTCCAGAAGGGGGCAAGGCGTTAGTACGAGTGTTAATCCAATTCAGTATTTGTCGTTCTTGTCCCGAATGTTGCAGCTCCTCGAGGTGTAGCCGGGCCCGCTCCTGCACGGTCTCCTGTGCCGTGTTGGTCCTAAAGTGAGCCCGGAGCTTGTCAAGGGGGTGTAGCGGGGAAGTCCCGTAACCACACGTAAAGCTTGATTCAAGATAACTTCCAACTTGCGCCACTGGGATTGCGTCATCCGGAAGTGGGGTTCGTAGCAGAGGCGGAAAACGACGTCTGCTTCACCTTGCGGCAGGCAATCTCCTCGTTGGCTCCACCACAAGAACCACTAATTTTTCTTTATGATGTTGAGTGCGGCGTGGCATTCTTGGGTCATAGTTGTCTGTGAGCCGTGCCTTCTTTGTTCCAACTTCATGAAATTGTGCACCGAGGACATTTACTAACTGAGCTGGGGAGATGGGGCTTTCTGCGAAAGTCGGGTGGAATTATGTTTGAATCCCAGCGTCTCGTTGTCTCTTCGAGGTAAAGGTCACGTAGCTTGTTTTTTTACGACAAAACTGTAAAGCCTGCGCTTTAAAGATGTGTGGCGACAATTCCCAACCCTCTCTTGAGGGTTTGAATTTGGTACTGGAGGTGATCTCGCACAATCCAGATAGAGATGTCACCTGTGTAAATTGTGAATTTGAGATCGGGAAGGTGGTCCAGTTTGCCGGAAAGGCGGGCCATGACCAGTTGGAAAAGGATTGGGGACAGGACAGAGCCCTGTTGCAACCCCACTCTGTTTAACCGTGGTTCTTTGAGGTAGTCCCCAATGCGGACTGCAAATTTGCGGTTTTTTGAGGAATGTATTGATGTAATATGAGAGCCCTGCCGTCAATCCCCAGGGCTCGAGCATCTTGAATCACCGCGCAGTGGGGGACGCTATTGAACGCTCTTTTGACGTCGATGGTGATCAATGCGCGGAGGTCTGCGTGGCGCGAGCCTACATCGCCGCTCCGGACGTACTCCTGCAGAGGAGTCATAACCAAGATCGGATTCGGGTTCAGCACCGAATATCTCACCGAGAAAATCAGACCGATGGGACCCGAAGGCCCCAGAGTTCTCAACGCACGCATGATGGGCAAGTCTGATGCGGCGCTCATCACATTCCAAGGAATCAGGGTTCCACGCTTCGTACGCTTCGGAATGGTGGAATGCCGGTGCAAACCCTACTTTCCCAAGGAACAGGTTTGCGATGTCTGCCTTGGGCTAGGGCACAGAAGAGACGTATGCCCCTACCCCGAGCAGAACAAGTGCTCTACATGCGGCCTCCTCAACGGAGATATGGAGGAGCACGAATGCTCACCCTACTGCATACACTGCAAGGGACAACATCCATCCAACGATCCCAAATGCCCGGCGAGAAAGCGTGAACCGTATAACAAGGGCCGGCTCCAGGACCAGCAGAGGGCGGAACAGCAACAGAGACGGAGACAGTTCAAGGGAACCAAGGAACAACAGAGCCAAAACAATACCAACGCTAGACAGCCGCTACAGCCGCCACAGCAATGGCAGCGGCAACTTTCACCGCCAACGATGACCTCGCAATTCCACTGGCCGGCGCTGGAAAGTAGAGGAGTCGCTACAACAAACCTTTACGCTCTTTTGGCCAACGCGGGTCTCGGAGAGCTACGCAGCGGCCCTCACACAGGCACCGGGATGGAACCCGGGGAACCAGCATTTCTACCACGGACCAACGATGGGAATACCCGTACCGAGCGAGCACGGACCGGCACCGGGGACATCGGGAAAAAAGAAAAACCCAGAAAGAAAACCAAACGGACGGCACAAGATCCGCAGGACCAGGGAGAAGTCCAGGGCCCCACAGCAACAGGCAGTCCAGACCGAGGAGAGCAGGTGAGCCGAGCGGGACAGTCTCCCCAATCCTCTATCACTACACCCCATCCCACACACACCACACAAACAAACACCCAAGTGCGCCCGAGATCGACAACAACAGGGGAATTAAGCCCCAAACCACCTCCGGCCAAAAGAGCCCTAATCGAACAACAGAGCAACAAAACCCAAAACGAACCAGACTTTGTAACGCGTGAGGAGTTCTACAGAGAGGTACGAGCTCTCCACGCAGAATTACAAACAGCTAAATTCGAACTAATGCAAGCATTCTATCTGGTTCTCAAAGAGACGGGTCTAATCAACGAGCTAACGACCTCCTCCCTTAGCCAAACCGGGAACCCGATAATCTTGCAAGTTGTCGCGGCCCAAACACCCAACCCGAATGTGACCGAGGCCATACAACCAAACCCGAGCGTAGCTTGCTGCTCCCACGATGGAAACGGGGGAGGCAGTAGTGACGGCCACATGCATATGACCGGAACTAACACCGAGCGCAAGGCGGAGGAATTGGGTCTCGTGTGGCAGTGGAACTGCAGAGGCTACCGCCGTAAACGTGGAGCACTAACGCAGTTCCTAGCGACGCGAGACTGCAAGCCTGTCGCTATAGCCCTACAAGAAACAGGCAACGTACCCTCGCTCTCAGGTTACGTAGCCTTCTGCCAGGAAACAGAAGACGAAGACGAGGAGCCAAGAGTCGCCACACTGGTAGCCAAACACGTTCCCGTAATAGAACACAAACTCGCTGCGCCCGTACCTCACGTCTTTCTCGAACTCTTGGCCAGGGATCGAGGAAAGTGCAGTCTCTTCCTCTTAAACGTCTATAGCTCGCCGAAAAGAACGCAAGACGTGTTCGATGAACTTTTTCGGGACGCACTCCGCATCACTTGCCCGAGAAGGAACAACCTACTCATAGTGGGAGACTTTAACGCGCCGCACGGGGTTCTCGGCTACCCACGAGACACCCCAAAGGGTAGGAAGCTTATGGTCGTCATAGAAAACCTCGGACTAACCCTCCTCAACGAACCGGGGCAGCCCACACGCATGGGCAACAGCGTCTCCCGGGATACCTGCCCGGATATCTCTTTAGTCAAAGCGCGCGGAAACTGTACTTGGGCCAATCTCGAGGAAAATTTGGGCTCTGACCACCACATTCTGGAAATTGCAGTTCCCAACCACCTAGGAAAAAAACGAGGCAAACCGCAGACACTCACAAACTGGGACTCTTTCCGTCAGCTACGCATTGCAAAGGCGGAAGGGATCCCCATCACGCAGGACAACGGAGCCTTAGAACGCTGGGTAGAACAGGTTCAGGCGGACGTGAAAAAGGCCTCAAAAACGGTGCTCACCACCGATCAAGCTCCCGAGATAGATCCGCACCTCCTCCACCTGTGGGATGCCCGTCACGGCCTCACCAAGAGGTGGAAGAAACAGAAACGCAACCGGACACTCAGGAAGCGCATTGCCGAACTTACGCAGGAAGCCGAACAATACGCTGAAGATCTCACTCAAGCTAACTGGCACAGGATGTGCGATCAACTCCAGGGCACGCTAGGTACGAAAAAGACATGGAGCATACTCCGCAACCTCTTGGATCCGACAAAGGCCAAAACGGAGACCAATAAGGCCCTAGCTAAGCTTCTCCACACACTAAGTGGAGAGGAAAGAAGTCGTCTCTGGGAAACTTTGATTGAACGATACATCGCGGCAGGGCCCAGACAAACTATCACCAGTACCCGGAATGCGAAGACGAGAAAGACGAACATCCCTTAGACGCAGACATCACGGAGCAAGAAGTTCGTAATGCGTTACTACACATTAGCCGTAGCACAGCCCCCGGAAAGGACGGAATCACGTATAGGATCTTAAAAAACCTAGACGACGACTCGATTTCGGCCTTAACAGAATACTTTAATCGCATCTGGAGCACGGGCGAGCTTCCTCGGGCTTGGAAAAGAGCGGACATTACGCTGATACCCAAGCCAGGCAAGCCGCTCTCGCTCCAGAACTTGCGACCCATATCACTCACGTCGTGCATAGGCAAACTGATGGAGCACGTAGTGCTCCGGAGACTTCAACCGCACTTGGAATCGACGAGCTTCTTTGCAAACTCGATGTTCGGATTCAGACCCAATCTTTCCACGCAAGACGTTCTTTTGCAACTCAAGAAGGACGTCCTCGATCACCCGAGCAGAGCCCAAACTAGAGCCGTACTCGCACTAGACCTAAAGGGAGCGTTTGATAACGTGTCTCATGACGCGATACTAGAAGGTCTCGCCCGGTCTCGATGCGGAAAACGAACGTACGATTACGTGCGTTCGTTCCTCAGCGACCGAGTAGCCACCTTAGGTATCGGGGACCTGCGCTCCGGCCTCATCCAACTCACGGGAAGAGGTACACCTCAGGGGTCGGTGCTTTCTCCAACACTATTTAACGTTGCAATGGCGGGATTACCGGCCCTGCTAGATGCTATTCCGGGCATCAGGCACGCGTTGTACGCGGATGACATCACGGTCTGGGCCGACAGAGGCTCGGACGGCGAAATTCAGGACGCGTTACAGGCGGCGGCTGAAACTACTCAGGCGTACGCTAAAAAAAATCTGGCTCTCATACGCGGCAGACAAATCCGAACTTCTCCTCATCCGGGGGCCAACCAGAAATAAGATACTCCAGGACATTACCGTCGAAATAGATGGCAGAGCCGTACCCAAGACGGACAGACTAAGGATTTTGGGACTATACCTAGCAAAAGACGCGAAAGCCACATTCACCGTCCAGATGATCCGGAAACAGAGCCAACAGACGGCTCACCTCATCCGAAGAGTCACCAACCGAAGAAGGGGACTCAAGGAAGGAGACTCTATCCGAATTGTGCAGGCTCTGATAGTCAGCCGGGTAACTTATCACATTCCCTACCACAACTTGCGTCGGAGGGAGATCGATTCGCTGAACGCTACACTGCGCATTGCGGTGAAGACGGCAATCGGCCTCCCTCAACACACTTCAACAGAAAGACTTATAAACTAGGACTACATAATACAGTAGAGGAGCTCGTCGAGGCACAAGAGATTGGGCAGAGGACTCGGCTCGGCCGCACGCGGACGGGGCGAGCACTGCTCAGGCGACTGGGATACGACGGGCACCCAACACGAAAGGAAGAGGAATCGGAGCGGAAACCGGCTCATCCGACGATAGCCGCGAAGATTCGAACAATGCCGATTCCCAGAAACATGCACCCGATAGTACACGCAGGAAGGAGACTGGCCCGAGTCAGGTACCTTCGCAGACGCTATCAGGAAGACCCGGACGTGCTCTATGCGGACGCGGCCTCGTACTCTACTCCCATCTCGGGCAGGTGCATCGCGGTGTGCGGCCCGAACGGTGAGAGGCGAGCAGCTGCCTCTTTGCTCGGATCACCGTCCGTCGCCGAAGCGGAGGAGGCGGCAATAGCCTTAGCTATAACTAGCACCCAACACACAAGGAGATACGATCCAAACGAAACGGTTACCATACTCACCGACTCTCAGGCTGCTTGCAGGGCCTGGGCAGGAGGACTCCTTTCTAAATGGAGTAGAAGAATCCTAGCCCAGCTAACCCACGAAGAACTCCCTTTGATTCGCATACTGTGGACACCCGGCCACACTCTTCTTCAGGGTAATGAGAGTGCAAACTCTCTCGCTCGAGGACTGACCTTCCGAGCAGCCCGGCATGGAGAAGAGGAGTTGGTCGAGAGCAACTCGACTAGACCCGTCTGCAACCATCAACAGTCAGACGACGAAACCGAAGAACGCCCCACACAAAGTCCGCAACTCGAAACCTTTAATCAGGTTACAGAATATTACCGATCTGGGCGAAGGACATATCCACCTCCACACAAAGACTTAAACAGACGCGAGGCTACCGAATGGAGGCGCATACAAACACATACTTTTCCAAATCTACACCACCTTCACCTCTTCTTTCCTGGCAGCTATCGAGGCACCTGCCCGGGCTGCAATTCTCCGACCCCCACACTCTATCACTGTATCATGGGCCTGTCCGACTCCACTCGGAGAAGGGATTCGACCCATACCAAATCCTTCCACATCCTCCTGGGAGACTGCCCTACTCGGCTCGGGCCCTGAGCAACAGCGAGAGCTGATCGCTCGGGCCAGAAAAATAGCGGTAGCCTGCGGGGCCCTGGACGTGGGGACCTGAACCTAGGCGGGGGAGGGGAACCCACAAATCAGAAACAATATAAAAGTTTTTACCACCACCACCATGTAGGCTTGAACGTCAGGTTGTTTGCGAAAAAGAGAATACTCTTTTGGTGGGCCTACACTCTAAAAAGATAGAGTATCACCTTACACCCTTTTGTCCTATAAAATGCACCCCGAAACTTCAGTTCGACGTACAGCGCACTGACGTCGAACTGACGGTACCAACTTTCACGAGAGGCTTGATAGCCGTGTGGTACAGCTTGTAGCAGCTCCCAGCGAAGCACAAAAAAGGAAGACGAAATACCGGCCCGAGGCACGCAGCGCGGGCCAACAGAGATCGGCTTCCAGGGTTCCAGCACCCGACATCGCTCCAAGCGACTCCGTTTTAGTTTGCCCTGTAAATATGTAAATATGTAAATAAATTAGTTGAAGGTGGATGCGCCCCCTTCAAAGTGGTGACCCGGATATCAGCGACAAGCCCGACCTTTTATGATGGCTCATTCAACTGGGAATGCCTCCACACATACCGACGACCGCCCCATCACTTCGGGCATCGCAACCATCAAGCTTCCAGATTTCTGGATGACGGACTCGGAGCTCTGGTTCTTCACGATAGAGTCCCTATTCAGAACAAGTAAGATAACCTCACAACTTACAAAGTACGACCACGTCGTCGCGGCATTACCCCAACCTACCCTTGCCATCATCCGAGACGTCCTACAAGATCCACCTGCGGATGCTCCCTACGACAAGCTGAAATCGGAACTGATACGGAGAACAACCGAGTCCGAACAACGTCGCATCCAGCAACTCTTGACAAGAGAGGAGCTTAGTGAGAGCAAGCCTTCGGAACTCCTCCGCAAAATGCATCAGCTGCTCGGTGACCGTGCTGAAGCATTGAACACAGCAATCCTTCGTGATTTGTTTTTCCAGCGGCTTCCGGAGCCGGTTCGCATGATCTTGTGTACATCATCAGAACCTCTGGAAATACTCGCCCAGCTAGCTGACAAGATCATGGACGTTTCGACAACGGATTTCCATGCGGCTCGACAACACACCGCGGAAGCTGCACCTTCAGAACACGGTTCTAACCCGCAAGGACAGCTGGAATCGCTTAATTACACAATTGAGCATCTCTCTGCAAAGGCGGACCAGCTGTCACTTGAGATCCAAGCCCTACAACGAAACCGCTCCAGAGCACCGTCACCGTCCCGCGCAAATACTTCTCGCGGACATCACCACAGCACACCGAGCGCCAGATCTCGCACGTGTTGCTGGTACCACCAGACGTACGGAGACGACGCGCGTAAGTGTCAACTACCATGCGCATTTCAAGTGAAACATCCTGCCCACTCACTGAAGACGGCCAGTGCAGCGGGACCCGAATTCAACCGTCTGTTCCACGTTACAGATCGCACGACTAAGATCCAATACCTCATTGACACCGGTGCCGAAGTCAGCATCATTCCTCCTTCACTTGAAGACCGTCGGCACCGTCAGCAAACACAACCTCTCCAAGCGGTAAATGGATCAGCGATCAAAACATATGGACAGAAATCTCTGACTCTCGATATCGGCCTCCGACGCGCGTTCCGCTGGGTTTTCCTCATAGCGGACGTGCGTTTTGCAATCATTGGCGCCGATTTTCTTCGGAACTTTGGACTTATCGTAGACGTGAAACGCCGTCTCCTACTTGACTTCACAACGCATCTCAGCGTCCAGGGTGTACTGAGCAAGGCACCATCTCTTAATACCACCTTGCGGCCTGCCGAGACAACAGCTTGGGGAAAACTTTTGCGTGAATTTTCCATCACTTATCCAACCATGCAATACCGATATGCCAGTTAAACACAACGTCACTCACTGCATCGAAACCAACGGTCCCCCAGTCTTCGCCAAGGCACGACGCCTCGCACCAGACAGGCTCAAAATCTGCCAAAGACGAATTTGACCACATGATGGAGCTCGGATACATTCGCCCATCTTCGAGCGCCTGGTCAAGTGCCCTTCACATGGCACCCAAGAAGTCTGGTGACTGGAGGCCGTGCGGCGATTACCGTGCACTAAACAAGGTCACGATACCCGACCGGTATCCGATCCCCCATATCCAAGATTTTGCAGGAGCTCTCTACGGGTCGAAGATTTTCACGAAAATAGATCTAGTGAAAGCTTATCACCAAATCCCCGTAGAGCCATCAGACATCCACAAAACTGCCATCATAACACCGTTTGGTATGTTTGAGTACATGCGAATGCCGTTTGGTCTCCGAAATCGCAGCACAGACCTTCCAACGGTTCATTGATCAAGTTCTTCACGGATTCACTTTTTGCTTCGCATACATTGACGACATTCTCGTCTTCAGTAAAACCCGCGAGGAACACGAGGACCACCTCCGCCAGCTATTCGCACGTCTTCAAGAATTCGGGATCGCTCTCAATGCTGCCAAGTGCGAATTCGGCGTCAGCGAACTGGATTTTCTGGGACATCGAGTGGACACGCACGGCATTCGTCCTCTCGAAGACAAGATCAAAGTCATCAAAGACTTCCCCAGCCACAAACAACGAAGAAACTCCGTGAATTTCTAGGACTGATAAACTTCTACAGGAGATTTATTCCTGGTTGTGCTGCGATCCTCCAACCACTGAACAGATTTCTTACCGGCAACCCCAAGAAATCTACAGCAATCGAATGGAACGAATCAGCTGTCCAATCTTTTCAAACAATCAAGGCAGCGCTCGCTAAAGCAACGCTACTGTCCCATCCCAAAATCAACGCGCCGATTTCGCTTGTGACAGACGCCTCTGATGTAGCGGTAGGAGCAGTCCTCCAGCAATTTATTGGCTCCGATTGGCAACCGATATCATTCTTTTCGAAACAAATGACTCCAACCGAAATGCGCTACAGCACGTTCGGGCGTGAACTACTGGCTATATATCTCGGCGTGAAACACTTCCGCCATTTGCTTGAAGGACGCCAGTTCATCATCATGACGGACCACAAACCCCTCACTTACGCATTAACATCCAACAACTCATCGTATACCGCGAGGGAAGTCCGTCAGATGGCATACATCTCGGAATACTCCAGCGACATCAGATTCATCAAGGGCAAGAACAACAATGTCGCCGACGCACTATCCCGAATAACAGTTAACCACTGCAACGCTGAAAGATTGCCCATCGACTTCAAGGGCCTTGCTGCAGCACAAAACGACGATCAAGAGCTTCAACACCTTCGCTCTACCTCAACAGCATTGGTCCTGGAAGAAATCAAAATCCCTGAATGTGACCAAACACTTGTCTGTGACCTCTCTACCGGTCGTCCTCGACCCTACGTACCGACACCTTTTCGGCAAGTCGTTTTTGACGCCCTCCACTCGCTCTCGCATCCTGGTATACGCGCGTCACAACATCTTGTCTCATCTCGATTCGTGTGGCCGAAAATGAACACCGATGTTAGAAACTTTGCGAGGACATGCTCACAATGTCAACGTGCTAAAGTACACCGCCACACCTTAACTCCTGTAGGTACATTCAAGCTTCCTGATGCACGGTTCAACAATGTCCACTTGGACATCGTGGGACCACTACCACCCTCACGTGACTATCGCTACCTACTTACGTGTGTGGACCGGTTTACGAGGTGGCCGGAAGCAATGGCCATGAAAGACATCTCCGCGGAGACCGTAGCTCACACCTTCGTCACGATGTGGGTCAGCCGTTTCGGAGTGCCATCATCGATAACAACGGACAGAGGTAGACAGTTTGAGAGCGATTTGTTCCGAAAACTGTCTTCCATACTCGGCACGAACCACATCAGGACGACAGCCTACCATCCATCCTCAAATGGCTTAGTGGAACGATTCCACAGACAACTGAAAGCTGCGATTCGGGCGCACGACTCAACAGGACCATGGACCGAAATCCTTCCAGTGGTACTGTTAGGCATCCGGACCGCAGTCAAAGAAGACCTTCAGTGCAGCTCAGCTGAATTGGTGTATGGCACGACTCTTCGACTTCCCGGAGAATTTTTTCACACCGAAAACAAACAGCACTGCACAGACACAGATAATTACGCCAACCGACTACGCTTGACTCTGGAGAACATCCAACCAACCCCACCAAGAAAACAGTCGCGCAAAGTTTTCGTCAGCCCTGACTTACAACACTGCACCCATGTATTTTTACGCAACGACAAGGTGAAGCGTCCTCTCCACTGTCCTTATGACGGACCATATTCCGTTATTGAACGCCACGAAAAAACAATGACTTTGTCCATACATGGCCGACAAGAAGTCGTGTCACTGGACCGACTTAAACCAGCTCATCTACTTAACAGCGAGCTAGAACTTTCCGAGAACTCCATCGCCGCCACACCAACAACATCGCTCGTCTCATCGAGCTCCTCGCTAGGGGGAACCATGTAGCAGCTCCCAGCGAAGCACAAGAAAGGAAGACGAAAAACCGGCACGAGGCACGCAGCGCGGGCCAACAGAGATCAACTTCCAGGGTTCCAGCACCCGACATCGCTCCAAGCGACTCCGTTTTGGTTTGCCCTGTAAAGATTTAAATATTGTGAGGAAGATAAAGGAGAAGTGTCGGCACGAGAGAAAAGCTCGCGCCAGGTCGACCGAGGGAGATTTGGACTACACTCAACCGGCGGAACAGTTTCCTTTTGGCCATTCATTACCACTGTAATAATCTCATTAAACACCCTCACAAGTGGTGGAGGTGCTTAAGTTCCCCTACCTTTTCGTGGTCGGCCACCCCAAGGCGTGCTCTGGAGCTTCGAAGCGGGCGCACCACTACCGCCGCCATGCCAGACGAACAACAAGCTACACCAGGTGAACCCTCACGGCCGCCTCCCAACTACGTGAAAAACCGCCAGCGGGACCCTCCAACCTTCAGCGGCTCCCCCCAAGCGACGTCGACGACTGGCTGAAACACTACGACCGCGTAAGCACCCATAACCGTTGGGATGACTCCCATAAGCTGGCGAACGTAGTGTTCTTTCTAAAAGACACAGCCTTTCAGTGGTTTGACAACCACGAAGACGACATCAACTCGTGGGATGGCTTCAAAACATCGTTTTCAGAAGCGTTCCGCAAGCCAGAGAGCCGCAAACAAGAGGCAAAAGAAAAGCTATCACACCGCTTCCAAGCTGCAACCGAGACTTCCACAAGTTACATCGAAGACGTCCTTCGTCTCTGCCGACGAGTGGATGAGGAAATGTCTGAGGAGGATAAGATCCGACACCTATTTAAAGGTCTGTCCCAGGAACTTTTCTCTGTTGTAGCCCCGAAAACACCCGCGACCGTACAGCGACTGATATCAGAATGTAAAACGTATGAAGAGATGCAGAGCTCCCGGATCAACAAGGCGCCTTTCGAACGCCTTCCTGAAGTTTCCCTTAGCCCCGTTTCCAACCTGAACCTCCCGCAACTCATCCGGACCATCATCCGCGACGAACTGCGGAGATATTTTAACCCATCAAGCTTGACTGACGACGCCTCTGGATGTGCCATCGAGCCAGAAGCCATTCAAAAAGTGGTGCAAAAAGAACTCCGTGCAGCTTTGCAGCCGCCCACCTCGGTTCCGTGCGCCTACGCACCTGCTTCGCCTGCCACTCCAGCGTTCGCCCCTCTCTGCTCTATCCAGCCGATGCAGCAGCGCTACGCCGCCCCTTTCCACACGCACGAGCCACCCCCTTCACGCTCCTACGGACCGCAGCGCCGAGCTGACCTCTGGCGAACAGATGACAACCGGCCAATATGTTTCTACTGCCGTGCTCCCGGACACGTCACCCGCTATTGTCGCCGCCGGATTAGCCAAGAAACTTTTCAGCGGGGAACGCCATCTTACTACTCCAACGACACCCACACTTTCAACAACCGCCGCGATGGAAGTCCGCTTCCAACAGCTGGGAACCGCCGCAGCAGATCGCCTTCCCCTATCCCGCCCGTCGCCGTTCAGTTTCGCCGTTCAACAACGCTGCCGCTCCCACCCTGACGTCAAACTAAGCGAGGCAGCCTGCGGCCAAACAGGAGGTCAGGCTGCACAGTCGCATTTTGCAGTAAATCCTCCAGCTCTTGGACCTACGACCGTTAACGTTGAAATTGCCGGCAAAACATTCTCTGCTTTGGTGGACACTGGGGCCGCAACATCCTGTATTTCCGAAGGCATCCGCCGACGCATACATGCCGTTTTAACTCCAGCACGTGCGCATTTCTTGCGTCTAGGAAATGGAGCTATTTGCCAGTCACTGGGATGTGCAACCCTGTCAGTCCTCATCGCTGGAACTCGCTATGTTATTTTATTTACCGTACTTCCGGACTGCGCAGCCGATGTCATTTTAGGATCGGACTTTCTGGCGTCAACAGACGCCCTAATTGATTGCGCCAGCCGTGAGTTACACCTCAATTCTTTTGACCCTTCTGTAGAGTTAGCAGAACATCCTGCCGTTAACTTGCGCGCAGTCCAGGACGTGTTCCTGCCTCCGTTATCTGCCATTTTCACAGCACTTACGACCGACCAACAATTTCCAGGAACCTCCGGCCTTCTCGAACCATCCTTATCCCTCTTCACCAAAAAGGGGATTGCTGTGCCCTTCTCTATTGTCACCATAAAACAAGACAAAGTTCATCTCTACATTACAAATGCTTCACGCCAACAACAGATTATTCCACTAGGAAGCCATGTTGCTACGTTAAGGATGTTTCGAGAAGACAACATCGCTTCATTGTCAAACGGTGTTTCCTATAGCCCATCCCGTCTTCCTTCCACTCAAGACCCTTCTCACCGCATTAGAAACATGATCGACCCGGACCTCCCACTCGAACAACAGAAAGCCCTGACCCACCTCCTAGGAACATACGAAACTTTGTTTGACTTCCAGAACAATACCCTTCCGACAACCTCCTTCGTACGTCACACTATTGACACAGCTGACGCCCCTCCAGTAAAAAGTCGACCCTACAGGGTTTCGCCTGCAGAGCGTGCCGTCATACAACAACACGTCACAGATATGCTCCAAAAGAAAGTCATCGAATATTCGTCTAGCCCATGGTCCTCCCCTGTGGTACTGGTCAAGAAACAAGACGGATCTTGGCGATTCTGTGTAGATTATCGACGCCTCAACAGTGTAACACGAAAGGACGCATATCCCCTGCCCCGAATCGATGACACGCTTGATGCTCTTCAAGGGTCCTGCTTCTTTTCTTCCATGGACCTCAGAAGTGGCTACTGGCAAATACCTGTAGCCAACACCGACAAACCTAAAACGGCATTCATAACCCCTAGTGGTCTCTATCACTTCAATGTTATGCCTTTCGGACTTTGCAATGCCCCAGCAACATTCGAAAGAATGATGGACACCCTCCTTCGTGGTCTCACTTGGAAGGTGTGCTTATGCTATCTTGACGACGTTGTTGTATTTTCGACGACATTCGACGAACACTTGCATCGGCTGCGACAGGTTTTGGACTGCTTTACCACAGCTACGTTGCAACTAAATTCAAGCAAGTGCGTATTTGGAGCGAAGCAAATCAAAATTCTTGGCCACCTCGTTAGTTCCGATGGAATACGTCCAGACCCTAGCAAGATCCAGGCTGTTTCTGACTTTCCCGAACCGAAGGGACTTAAAGAGGTTCGTGCTTTTCTCGGACTTTGTACCTATTTTCGACGATTCATTCCCGGATTTTCACATATTGCCGAACCTCTCAACATGCTGCTTCGCAGCAACGCTAAGTTTGAATGGAGCGCTTCCCAAGCCAGAGCCTTCCAGTCTCTTAAGTCTGCGCTAACGTCTGTTCCTGTCCTTGGCCACTTCGTCCAGGGTGCCAGCACCGAGTTACGTACAGATGCAAGTGGGCACGGCCTTGGCGCAGTTCTTGCACAAAACGTCCACGGTAAAGAACACGTCGTCGCTTACGCAAGCCGTACCCTTACAAAAGCGGAACGCAACTATACTATCACAGAACGTGAATGCCTTGCGGTCGTGTGGGCGATCTCCAAATTTCGCCCCTACCTATATGGTATCCACTTCCGCATTGTCACTGACCATCATGCCCTCTGTTGGCTTGCTACGCTTAAAGATCCATCAGGCCGTCTCGGACGTTGGTCGTTGAAGCTACAGGAATACGACTTTACTGTCATCTATAAATCGGGCAAGCGCCACCTAGACGCAGATGGCCTCTCACGATGTCCCCTCCCCGCTGTGTCTGCCCTTCAGCATCCCATACACCACCTAAACACCACAGCCACCCTCGACCAGGTCGACATCGCCGAGGCTCAACAGTCCGATCCGACATTAGAACCCATTATCCGCTACCTAAAAGGTATGCTCCCCCACCCCGCTCGACGTGTGGAACAGCGCGCACGCCTTTTCACGCTCCTTAACGGAATCCTATATCGACGTAATTACGAACCTCATGGACGCCCATGGCTTCTCGTTGTTCCTCGCAATCTACAACAAGACGTGCTGAGGGCCAACCACGATGACCCTACTGCTGGCCACCTTGGCTTTTCGAAGACTTACTTTAGGGTTCGCGACCGTTTCTTCTGGAATGGGATGCATCGGTCCATCAGCAAATACGTACGCGCATGCCATCTCTGCCAGATGAGCAAAAGCCCCACCACCGCACCACCCGGCCCTCTACGACCCATACCGCCACCCGAAGCCCCTTTTCAACGGATCGGTATTGACTTTTTGGGACCTTTTCCTGCCTCCGCCACGAAAAACCGCTGGATAATTGTGGCCATAGATCATCTGACTCGTTATGCAGAAACGAAAGCTGTGCCCACCGCAAGTGCACAAGAAGTGGCCGACTTCTTTCTCCACTTTATTGTTCTACGCCATGGCGCCCCACAGACTATCGTCAGTGACCGGGGCACCCCGTTCCTTTCCAAGGTTCTCGCGGAGGTTCTTCACCTGGCTACCACTATTCACAACATAACGAGCGCCTACCATCCTCAATCTAACGGACTGACGGAGCGTCTAAACCACACATTAGCTACCATGCTTTCAATGTACGTTACCGAGAGCCACACCAACTGGGACACGGTCTTACCATTCGTCACTTACGCGTACAATACCGCACGCCAGGCTACCACAGGATTCTCACCATATTACCTTTTGTACGCCCGTGATCCCCTGACAACTTTGGACACAATTTTGCCGTGTGCACCCGACCTCTCCCAGGATGCCTACACTTCAGATGTCAGTGGTCGAGCTGAAGATGCCCGTCGAATCGCCCACTTTCAGACTCTAAGATCACAGCACCACCATCAACTTCGTCATGCAGAGAGCCATCCTAACGTCTCATACAACATCGGTGACGAGATTTTACTGGCAACCCCTCTCCGCCAACTGGGCCGATCGGCGAAACTAATGCGCAAGTTTGTCGGACCATATCGGGTAGTCCGCCGCCTTTCTGCAACCAACTACGAGGTCGTCCCAGTCCAGCCTCCCCGTGACCATCGCTCCAGGTCCACGGACATTGTCCATGTGGCCCGTATGAAGCGCTACCATCGCCAAACCTAAACCCAACGGCCAACACCAACGTGCCGGATGACCGGCACTCCAGCCCCCGGGGGTATTGTGAGGAAGACAAAGAGAAGTGTCGGCACGGGAGCAAGGCACGCGCCTGGTCGACCGAGGGAGATTTGGACTACACTCAACCGGCGGAACAGTTTACTTTTGGCCATCCATTACCATTGTAATTATCTCATGGAACACCCTCACAATATGTAAATAACTTAGCTGATGGTGGATGCGCCCCCTTCAAGCTTATTAAAATAGGCTAATGTTCGTATTACTGACTACAAATGAAAAAAATCGGGGTTTTCTTCGCCTTACAGCAAAACCTCAGTGTTTTCTTTCTATGGTCTTTGATACCTGCTTTAGCTGTTTAATAAATTTTATCGCACCGTTTTCAAGCCTCTCATAACATCTGGGTGCCGTCAGTTCAACTATAGTGTGGTGTACGTCAAACTGAAGTTTTGGGGTGCATTATATGGGACAAAAGGGTGTAAGGCGATACCCTTTTTTGAGAGTGTAGGCCGGCTCAGAAACCAGTTTGTGCATGGTAAAGAGCACTACTACTCTCTAGGAACCAGGTGAGATGGCTGAGTAACATTCGTTCCCCCAGCTTGCAAACGGAAGAAGCGAGGGAAATGTGCCGGAAATCGTTCACTGCTCTGCGGGTTTTGCCCGGTTTTGGGATAGGAATGACAGCGGAGAGTTTCCAGGAGTCCATGATATTTCCTGTGTGCCACTGCTCGTTGATATCACCCAGGAGCCAAATTTTCGATGTCTGTGTCAGATTTTTGAGCATGGTAACTGTGATTTCGTCGGGAACTGGGGCTTTGTTATGCTTGACGTGATGGACGCGTCGCTTCAAATTCCCTTTCGTGAAGGAGAAATTCATAGGGAGTGCCTCTTAGACGGTGATCCGTTCGTATAGGTCGGCCCGCGTCGGCGGTGGGTTAGAAAAGGCACGTTTGGGAAAGATGTTGCGTTCCTCCTTGGCCAGCTTTTTGACAACCGTGTTGGTCTTGAGAGCCAGCGTTACAGTGGTCATACGTTCGTTGTTTTTTTGTTTTTTGTCCAAGCATGGTTCAGGTGACCGCTCATAGCCGTTTGACTGATGTGTTTTCCGAGATCGAGACGCTAAAGTCTAATCATCGTTGCTGGTTGAGCGTAATCACATCCTTACGAGCAGCTACCGTGGCGCGGGCGATTTTTCTGAAAAGCCCTCGCATTCTTAGGGCCTGTTTGGTATCGTTCTACCGCCCGCAGTCGCCGTGCCTAAAGATTAAGAAGGCAAAGATTCGGAGCGGGGGAGTCGAGCGGGATATGCTTCATAGTGGTGACTGCATTAGGGCCATAGTAATGACTTCGTGCACGGTGGAAGTGGCGCAGGACGTAAGGTAAGTTGGAAAACGTCCCAGTTCACGATATGTGTACTTGTGGTTTATCAGGTGATGCTATTATTCCTGAACGTTTGAAACCTACCGGAATGGGCTGGGGATCGCTTCAGGCATCGGCCTCTGGCCGCCAGCAGTGACTCGCCACATGAGAGTTATTGATCCAAGTGAGGTCTGAAGTAGTGTAGCCCTGCAGGGCTACAAGTTCCAGCCGAGTCGTGTCTCAAACGGTCTTTATTAAGTGGAACCTTTACTGAGTCATTTCCTCCAGGAGGTTCTGGCCGGCCTGGGTGTCATGGGTGTAGCCCTAGGCAGCGTGTTGAAGAATGAAGTCGCCTCCTATGATTTATTGTTACCCGGGGTAGAGCAATTGAGCTGTGGTTCTTTAGCGGCGGATGTAAGGTACGAGATCTGTAGTATACCGAAACGAGTATCTAGAGGGTGCTTTCCAGGGTAGTGCAGACGGACACCACCTCCAGTACGTTGATGTAGAAGTACCTCGAGTTAACTTGGTGTTGGGGCCAGTCTTTTCGGAGGTATATCATAGCACGTTTAGTGCATGCTCCCTGAACTCCGCCACGAGTGGATGGGATTGAGGTGTCAGGGTAGGACCTTGACATGGCTAGTGTGATGTCAGTGCCATGCGACGAGAAACTGAGGGGCGAGGAAGAAACAAAAGCGCGCGGGGACGTTAGAAAGCCGAGCTCTGACTGGAATGGTTAGTAAATAGACGCAAAGCTAGCGTCCTTTGTCTCGATTCACTCTTCGAACGCGTTTTTACACGAAAGCCTAACGCCGGACGCCGGTGTTCGACAGTTAAATCCGTTCGAAGAGTGAATAGAGACAAAGGCACAGAGTTTAAGTGAATAGAGGCAAATACAAAAGCTATATTTGCGTCTAACCTTTAGTCATTCCAACCAGAGCTTGGCGTTCTTGACGTTTCCGCGCGCTCTTATCTCGTATTCTTTCTCATTTTCTTGTAGAATTGATCTCATGCAGGAGGCAGGCGTTTGATTTTTCCTGTGGTCTATAGCGGTGCTTTGCGTTGAGAGAAGCGGCCCGGAGACGCAGTCCTCGGCAGTTCAATTAAAGAATGGCTATTGCCATGCTGATGGTAGGAATGTTAGGTTCGCGGTCTCCGGGTATGGTGCGACTGCTGCCATTGCTAGTAGGAGATAGCGACAGACTTTAGTGATGCTGTATACGGGGGTCGGTTGCTTCCTGCGTAGGGTATTTTTGGTTGGCCGGGAAGTGTCGGGAGTTGGCCGGGGGCAGCCCGCCGGTGTGCAGGATTCGAGATCCTCCGGACAATATTCAGAAGACGTAGGCAATACGTGTCGGTCGCCAATCGTCCATTAATTCCGTACAACTGGCAGAAGAGAATGAAGGAGGGGCAACTGCTCTGCCTTGATCATCAATGTATTTTTCGTTGACCTTGTCGCACGTCCAAGACATTCACGGGCCTGGGCAAATGCCTTGTTTGTGACCAGTTTTATGACAGCTTACGCAGATAACTGCATGTGCAGGGCCTGCACAAATGTACCTGCATGATACTTTGCCGTTACCACACACGTATGGAAAGTTTCTGGGAAAATAGACGCGCAGTTTTGCCTCATTCTCTATCGGTCTTGCCTATAGAAAAATGATTAAAACTTCTACTTCTCTCCAGGAGAGTAGTGGTGATTATTGTTATAAAAGTGGGTCGTGATTGCTGTTTGCAAAGATAAAAGACGAGGACAAAGACGACGCAAGGAGGTCGAACGGGGAGAAGTAGAAGAAGCAAAGGGGAACTGAGACAACCCACAAAAGCCGTGTTCTGTTCCATTCTCTTTGCGGCTCAAACCTGCGAGTATAACACCCTGTCACCACATTTCTGGCGTCTACGACCGGACAGCTCTTAACTTCCACCTTAAGGAGTTCCACCTTGTTAATGTGTGCGCCAGGTGAGAGTGGACCTCGAGAAGTTTGTGGTAATTGGTAAGTTGTGTTTCTAGTGTTCCTCGCTAAAACAAATAGATGGACGAAGAACCCGCGCGAGAAAAAAGAGCGGGCAGTAGAACACAACACTTCTATTGGCGCCATGCGCAACCAAAAGCGTTGCTGTGATCAGTCATCCACAATTGGCCAAACGCTCACAATGACGTCTTGAGCAGGAACATTTCTGCTCTCATCGACCTATATAAGAGCAATGTCAAACTGTGACCCGTGACGGTGTTGCTTGATCGACGTGATTGCTAGGCTTCCATCGCGCTTTTACGCACCTTCAAACTTGTTGCTCGCTTCCAATAACCTCGGTGGTTACGTCAGGGATAGAAACCGTAAGACGGTGCAACCGAAACATCTCGTCGCCAGTAAAAGTAGAGGGCCAAGCTGGTGCTCGGTTAGAGGCAGAATGCGCTAGAACTGAAGCCGCAGTTGCAGGAGCGGCAACGAGAGTCGTTCACGCTAA
This sequence comes from Ixodes ricinus, assembly GCA_037355805.1. Taxonomy (NCBI): domain Eukaryota; kingdom Metazoa; phylum Arthropoda; class Arachnida; order Ixodida; family Ixodidae; genus Ixodes; species Ixodes ricinus. The sequence continues at coordinate 30,846 of JAZHYW010022465.1, forward strand.
TCACGGATGGGTCTATAGCGCGAGCACGTCTACTGGCGTTGCCCAGGGCTACCCGAGCCCACACAAGCGAATCACTTCATATAATAAAAAGCGCGATGAGCTTGATGCTTATATATAACGCTTCGATTGTGTGGCAACAAGTCAAAATTACCTCTAGATAAATGGGCCTTGTCTCTGAGCCTATTATTCGAAAGGGGAGCATTACGTGCGGTAGGATGCATGGCTGCTGAAGATGCCATCGACTAGCTAAACTGAAACATATCATCTTTCAACTATTTCGCTATACTTAGGAAGGGTACCGCAACAGGTTTTAGTGGGCGAAACGGGAAAACTCCGAGACAGGCTAGCACTTTTCTTGTTGTCTGTTGGGTTATCTTGAACACTGGAAGAATATAACAAGGACAAAGCGAGCGTATAAACGTATGACGCGCTTCGGGTCAAAATGGTATGCGAAGGTTTCTGAAGAAATGTCATGAGAAGCTTGCGGTTTTTCTGCAGGAAAAAGTCTGCCAAGGGATTGACAAGCTACCAGTAATCGCTGACCACTACCTCGACGCCCAGGAGATGGTCAACTTTGGCAAAAGTAAAAAAGATAAAAAGGCTAACAAAGTGTAAAGGCAAATTAGGATGTCTGATCATCATAATGCAAAGTGGTAGCCAAAATGAATCATATGCAATAAACAAAACCACTGGGCGGCAGACTGTTGGGATAAATCTCGAGGTCCCAATCTGAAGGCGACTTTCTGCTGAAGATGTCGCACGAGCGGGCATAAAGCTAAGGCTTGCTTTTATAAAAACTGACGTTGACGAACAAGCATCGTGTTCCATGGCACGTCCTGAGAATCTGGTGGGCTCCGGTTCTGGCAGTCGTTCGTTCGAACGCAGTGCTGTGATAGACGAATTTTCGAAAGGGACCCGAGGTTCAAGCGGATGGCATGCCCACAGCTAAAGGACTGCTGAAGGGTCATCCTGTCACCGTCTGGCGAGATTCGGGATGTAACTCACTCATATTAAAGCGGTCCCTAGTTCCTGATAGCAAATTTATAGGAAGAAACCGCATAATCTACTTGCTTGGCCGGAAGGTAATGTGTCTACCTGATGCCGTAGAGGAAATTTACTCCTCGTATTTCAAAGGCAAAGTGACAGCGACCTGCACAAAGAATCATCTACGATGTCGTTCTAGAAAACGTGAATGGAGTGCGGGATTCCTCCGATCCCAGCGTTAAATGGACTTGTCAGCCAAATAATCTCTAGGAAAGGAGAAGCCGACATCAGTGACGGAAGCAAGCACCAATATTAGCTTGCTCAGAAAGTCAGGTCTCACTGAGACGGGCTTTTCTTCGGCTACGACATAACGTACCGACGAGCCACAGGCCTAAGCCGAAGCTAAGCTATCTTTGAAAACGTCTGCTTGGTTACCAGTGACGGCAGATAAATATTTAGCCATAATATCGGCGGAGTTGAGTGCTTGAGAAAAATAATATAGTACGCTCCCAAACTGCATCGAAGCAGTTGAAAGCAGTGTTGTAACATAATTAGCTATCGTCAAGTTTATACTGATGAACGGAATCTCTTTCCGACGGTAGGTTCTGATATAAAAAAAGGAAACGGAACAGCTCGTCGTCCCAATAAACTCCAAACTTTCGTGCCGAGGATGGCGTACAACGGAATTTTCTTTGGACAGAAAGGAATTAAACACACGACAGATAGACACCTAGAAGTGTTTTGCTGGCCAAGATTTGAAGGTGACGTCGCTCGGTGTGTGAAATCCTGCGACACCTCCCAGAAAAGCGTCCCTTCTAGCGGATCGCCATGGACTTTGTGCAATCTCTGCCTCCAACCTCCGACAAGAAAAATCGCTATGTATTCAAGGTGGTTGACATTGCAACGCGCTGCTCAGAGGCAGTTGCTTTACCATGCAGTAAAACTGAGGGTCGCCGAAGTTCTGCTTAAAATATTTTTGCGTATAGGGTTTCTCCGAGAAATCTTTAGCGATCGCAGCAAATCGTTTATGTCTAGACTCATGCTGCTCTTGCCTACGTAACTGCAAAACGCCGCCGCATCACACTATGGCGAATGGCCTCATACAACGTTTTTAACTGCACGCTGAAAGACAGATGATCCCATGAATGTGCCAAGAAAGCCCCAAGAGCTGGGCAGATACTTGGCGCCAAAGTTATTCGCATACTGTGAAGTGCCACAGACCAGCCTCGGGACTGGTCTGTGGCACCTTGTGAGCAACTGTACTGCAGATACGTCAGACGACCCATGGCCATATTGAAATAATTCTGCCCTTGTAAAACATCCTGTATGTATTCCTACTGTGGGATCCTGTATAAATTTTATGTGGTGCTGTTGGATGCAAGATTTTGTATAGGTATAGGGTGCCCATGCCCACCTACAGGATTCTGTATAGTAGCTTGACAAGATCCATATCCACATACAGGATTCTGTATAGGTATACAGGGCCTATAGCTGCATACAGGATCCTGTATAAATATACAGACCTGTAAATCATAACCCCACCTGCTTACGACACCATAACAAGGCCTGTATGAATACACTGGACATGTTTTACAGGGATGCCTGTTATTGGATCTTCACACCAGTAGAAATAACGTCCGCTGTTGATGTTGTAGTTGTAGCAGTTGCCGGTGTTGATGTTGTAGTTTGCGATGTAGGGCGTCCGCCGTCGATGTTGCCAAATTCTTGAAAAAGGTCGCCCACCACCCGTGGAAACCGAACCTTGGTCCGCTGCGTGTTAAGTGGAGGTGTTACCGCGGAGCTACGCCACAGCGTTAAGAACCCGCTCTATACTGATGGTTTTGTGGTACCGGACGCCCACTTGAAACAAATTTAATTGGAGCATTATATGCATAAAAGTGAAAATATGCTAGAGGAATTTCGTATATACTAGAAGTTTTAATCTAACGGTTGTTATAGGAACCCCATTCCTTACCTGTTTGACTCCCCGTATGAAGCCATACAGGATTTAGCTAAATATTTCGGATTCCTTTATGGAAGTGTATAGGAAATAATTTCCTGTAAGACTTCCTGCATAAAAAGGAAACAGGAAGTTCTTTCCAGTAAGACATTTTGTATGAAAGTTTACAAGAAACTTTCTCCTTAATGCATTCACACAATAAAGGATGGAAGAAAATGCTTTATTGTAAGACTTTTTGAGTGAATTTATATTAAAGTTTTAATAGGCTGGCCAGGAAGGCACATCGACAACGAGACGAAGACATCGTACGGCTACGTGGTCGCGCTCCGCAAGTGCTTAGATGACACACGCCGGATAGCAGGACAACTGCTCAAGAGAGCGAAGATCATACAAAGGGACCAATTTTGACAAGACGGCACGGGTGCGCCCGCTTTAGGTTGTAGACAGGGTTCTGCTTCTATTGCCATCCGATATCAACACGCTGCTCCTGACCTGAAAAGGCCCCGTCCCTTCACTATCTTGGACAGACCTAACGACGTTGCGTTATCAATCTTGAAACAAGAAACAGCTTGCTTTATATCGATATATTAAAAAATACAAAGAGGGGCGATCATTCTTCAGGCACGTCACCAAGCCTCGGTCGCGCTTAACGAAAAAGTGTCAATAGAGTGATTGGTGGGAACAGCGCAAAAGAGACTTAGGACGAGGTCGAAGAACACACAGACAGGGCGCTGACTGACAACTGAAAGTTTATTGCTCTGTAAACAAAGAAATAAACACAGAAATGCGGAAGAGGGAGAGAACAAAACAGATCAAACCAATAACATACGGCATCACCACGCCAGCACGTCACACAAACGCTGCCACACTTTCTTAGAAAAACAATCTCGTCATTCGCAAGGGCAATAGAAGGAGCGCTCACACACGTGTCAGCTCCGATAGACGCTACAAAATGCTTCGTCCATCTCCTCGCAGTATTGTTTTTGTGACGTGACAAAATCTTTATATCATAAAATGACGGCGTGCAGCCACAGCTGTCACAATGGACTGCTAGGTTCTCTGAGGGCGAGGCGCAAGAAAGCGAATGCTCCCTTGCCCTTACGTTTACACAACGCCCCGTCTGACCAATATACACCCTGCCGCGGGACAGGGGGATCTGGTACACGACCCCGCTTGCACAAGCAACGTACGGGGTGCGATGGTTGACGTCGCACTGAACGTGAAGGGCGTCCCTTTCTACTCACAGCAGCACAAAGGTGGGACAGCTTAGATGGCGCCGAGAAAACGACAGGCACCTCAAACCTACCGGCAACGCGCTTAATTCGGTGGAACAAGGCATGGATGTACGGGAGTACGACAGGTCTAGTGGATGGCCTTTGTTTTTTCCTAGGACTAGTGTGCCCCCTAAACATCCTAACAAGGGACTCAGCAACACCCACCACAACCGCCGAAGGAAAGCCTGCAGAGGCAAGCCTTTCAACCTGAGTCAGAAAACTGAACCCACACCTATGGTGACAGGATTTTAACAGAGACGCCCTGAGGCACAACCCAGCAATGGCCCTTTTCACCAATTTTGTGTTTCTGTGTTTCTGTGTTCAGGTAGTCTCTTCGACCTCGTCCTACGTCTTTTTTGCGCTGTTCCCACCAATCACAATGGACCACCAACTAGCTTAACTAAATGCCTTGTCAATAGAGCTTAATGCTGATCAAAAACATAAGCTTCCAACCTTCTGGAATCATATCCAGAGATGTCTGTCCGGTGCCTCAGACAGATCCAACATACAAAATGTGGTGATAGGGTGTCACACTCACAGACGGGTACCGCGAGGAGAACTGTACACAACATAGATTTTGGGTTCGACAAAAACCACACATGTAATATGCATTACTAATCCAACTAATGAAAAAAATGAATTGTGAAGTTGACATTTAAATGAAAGGCAGTTCATCGCTAGAAATGAAATGCTTTTCTTTCAGTCCGTAGATAGAGACGCGGACCAGTCTGGCCTTGGCGTCGGAGCGGCGGGTTACGCTGGAGGCTGGTTTCTTTCGCTTGCGGACACGAAGCATGTAGTCGCAGATGTTTCCTTGCTGGGTTGGAGACATTGCGGATAACTGACGGTCGTCTCAGTTTCCGATCGCTTCTTCTACAGCTCCCCGTCGACCCTAAGCCACTGGCAGGCTTTTTCCTTGTCTTCTTTCATTGCAACCACCAACCACTACCAAATTTTATTACGTTAATCACCTCAATAGCGTCTTCTAATTGATGCCTTACATTACTCGGCAGATCTTGTTGTTCCCAATTGCCTGGTATGCTTGTACCGGCAAGTTCTTTGATATGGATGTTATTAACGCCGAGGGGTGCTGCCGCAGCGGTCTCACTCTTCGTGACAACCCTGGTTGTGCTGAACTCTTTAAACGTCATAAGGGACATGGTGTTGGGCGGAAGCTTCAGGGCCCGGCCGGGGCCTTAATGAGGCCTCTCGAGGGAAGTGTGGTAATGTCCATCTTTTTCTTGGTTAGTAGAGTCCCAGTGTCATCCGGCGTCGACTTGGCGGGTTGAGGTCGGGAGGCAGGCGGCTTGATTGAGTTCCGAGCTAGCTTCGTTGCCTTCTTCGAGCGAATGATGTTCCATGGCTGTGAAGCGTTCGAATTGCTGTCGCCCACGGACTCGCCACTTCTGCCAGCGGGAAAAAGCGGATTGGCAGCTGCAACACTGTTGTGGGAAGACAGCAACCACGCACAGTTGGTGGCGTCGAGGGCGACTGCAGCTAGCTACACCAAACGTTATTCTTGCGTCTCCAGGTTCAGTAGTAACGTCCGCAGTTGTGCTGTAGCTCACAGCGGCGTCCGCATCCGGTGGAGTTTTTCCGGGCGCGTCGTGTTGCGAAACTGGTCGTTTTCTGTCCGGCGCCATACATTGAGCTATGTTGGGATCGCAACTCCGGACGCGCCATCCCGACGCATGGTGAATTTCTTGCTGATTTACATTGTTTATGAATCGGCTGACCAACGTTTTAAAGACGAGGTGTAGGCTGGCAGCTCCTTGCTTAGCATACCGGATGGCCACTACCGCGTGTTAGGGCTCGCCGACTGTGCCAGCGCGATCCACGGTGAGGTGTCTCACATGAGTGCTGGAGTCCACTGCGTGGCCAGAGGCGTTGTCAAGGAGCATCGAAGAACTTCTGCGAAGGCCTGAGCGGCGGCATATAACCATGTTCTTGTTGGCCAGCTGGGACAGATGTTTCATTTTCATTAACAACATAGATGTTGTGGTTACTTACCCAAAGAGGGATTGGCAAAGGATCTGAATATACATATCTTGCGCTATTTTTAGTAATTATGAATATCCAAGCTGTTACCCACAGTTTGGATATTTCGCAACTCTGAATGGCTTAATAAAGTAGCCGTCTAGCTGCCGTAATAAATTGTGCCAAGCGTCACGTGCCGCACTGTGAGCATAGCCCACTGTAACTGCCCGAATATAAAGTAGGTTGGTAGCATTAAGGAGAACGCCGATCCTTGAGAGGGGCCACATCTTCTTCTCAGGTCGTATTATGGGCTTCGGGGGCCGACGTCCGTGGAGTGCGGCCCTTGTACTCTCGCGATGATGGGGCTGCGCTCTTATCGCGGAAGTTCAATTTACGCGCTCTGCAAACTTCTGTCTCTAAGTGTGTGCTTGACGATTTTGTACTTCGTTTCAGTTTAGGTCCAGACGTAGCCGACGCTATGAAGTCTTGTGTTCACCAAAGAAAGTAAAAAGCCAAATCACTGACATTTTTCTGCTTATTATTGATTCAGCGATGATGGAACACGTACAAAAACCTGAATTTCAGCATCATGGTGCGCTTTTGACGTTGTCGGATTCGTTCCACCAGATCGTTAGTGTCGAGTGCGCCTGGACTTAGGGTGAAACGAAGTATAGAGCTTCAAGAATAGTTGACTCACTATATGCTTTGAGGGTTTGTCCTTAACTTAAAATTATTCGATTAAAGAAAAATATGTGTGATATGAATCTCCAGAACGTAAACGAATAATGAGAAAGATGAGGAGAGCGAGATAAATAAATGATAATTGTAGAGAGAAACTGAGCAGAAAATCTCGACATGTCTAAATATTTTTCGACATGTTTTATGCAGTCGCGTCCTGTGGGGGTTTAGGGAATTTCACAGCGGTGCAATTGCTCACAAACTTATTTTTATGCCACTCAAAAGTTTTAAATTAGAATTCAACGACATACAGTAACCTATTACCCTAAACACTTTTTTTTTTTTTACTGAAGTCAGGTGAACGATATTCAGAATAATCCGGGTGAAGCATGTTCTTCACGCCATTTAATGAGGCTGCTAGGTCAAGAACTCGGTTGCTTTCAGCTCATGGAAACACATTTCGTTTTGTCGGCACCTCAGGAAAAGGTTCTATTATTACCTTTTTGAAAAATAGAGGCTCTGCCACTCAAGGCATCATCATCTCGACGCGCCCGCAAGCGCAGCAGAACTCCTCTTATTTGAAGTCAGATCGGCTGTGGGATCTTGCCATACTCCGTTTCACCTTATGTTGTACCGCAGACAAGGCTAGAAGCGCGAGCTCATAGCGTTGGGAGCTAAGCTTAACGCACGAGAGCTTGTGCCGCCGAGATGTGCCCTAGAGCAAGGAGCTCGCGCTTGTAGCCTTTCCTGCGGTACATCATAAGGTGAAGCAGAGAATAGCTACCAACACAGGTTTCGATAGAGTAACCAAAGGGTTACGTCAAAAGCGGCGGCGATCTCAAAGGAGACGTCAAACCTAGATAGCGCGGTCCCCACATCTCCGCAGCAATATAGACGACGTTTAGGGCTACATTACCGCGGGTCGGTTTAATAAATTACCTCCGTCGGTGCCAATGATCGACTACCTTGTCTCACTTTCTCGATTGTAATGGAAGGGAAAGACACACGTACCAGAGTAAGGACAGAGTCCAAGAGCATTTATTAAAATCACTCTCAAAGTGAACTACAATTCCCTTATCCAAAATGCCCCCCTGCGCCAACAGGGTAAGAAAAAGTCCTCACCTGACAGACGCGGGGTTCGGGAGAGCAAAAACCGGGGAAGGATCTAACAGAAGCCGTAGGTCGAGATCGGGACGCTCGTCGTACGGGGCAATCAAAGGCAAGGATTTGCTTGCAGGCCGGACAAGGGGCGGATGCCAGGAGCCACAACCTCGATAAAGGAAGGCGTGGCGCCACGTTGGGTGCCATTTTATGTGGGATCTTGCTAGCTACCACACACAGGTACCGATAGAGTAACCAAAGGGTTATCTCAACAGCGGCGGCGATCTCAAAGGAGACGTCAAAGCTAGTAACGCGGTCCCCACATCTCCGTGGCACTATAGACGACGTTTAGGGCTACATTACTGCAGGGACGGAGCGGTGAATTACCTCCGCCGGTACCAATGATCGACTACCTTGCTCTCACTTTCTCGATTGTAGTGGAAGGGAAGCGCACGTACCAGAGTAAGGACAGAGTCCAAGGAGCATTTATTAAAACACTCTCAAAGTGAACTACAATGCCCTTATCCAAAATGCCCCCCCCTTCCCCCGCGCCGGCAAGGTAAGAAAAGGGTCCTCACCTGCCAGACGCGGGGTTCCGGAGAACCAAGACCGGGGAAGCATCGGAGAAGTCGCCGACACACGTCCTATCTCTTTCGCGGTCACCGGACGAGTCTCGCTCCCGAAAGTGGGAAAACAAGAGGCGAAACCTCCTTGCCTGTAAGCAGTGACTCACATCCGAGCGAGGGGACGGAAAGAGGGTCCCCCCGGGAGAGAATGAGAGGAGGGCGCGCCGAGACAGGGAGCCCTCTGCTTCACGAACAGGGCGGAGCTCACGGCGAAGGCGGCCAGGCATTCCGACCCGCGGCCGTTATCACAGCCATCGGGGAAGGGAGATGACAGGAATCCCTGCATCCCCTCCTTAAAACGGTAGGTGTATCTCCAGTAAAGAATAAAGAGAGCAACCCCTGTTCTCATAAAATATTAGATCCCCCAGCGCACTCCCAACAAATACACGCGACACCCAGCGCGCGTCTTCACCGTATCCGCCGTCAACAGCTCACGCACCAGGACGAAGAAAAGCAAAGTTTCAGTCCCAAGCGCTTGACAGTCGTCGCCACAGCACCGCAGAGCATCACAGGCACAGTGCTGAGGCCGCTGGACATAGGTGTCGCGGTACGAGCTGGCTGCGGTGGAGAGCGGTGAGGCGGTCATGAAGGCGGCAGCACTCAAAAGCCAACGACCGCCGCCCACCAGCGGCGACCAGCTGGGGAAGTCCCGGACACGCAGCCAAGGCGGTTCGGCACCACCCAGGTTGCACAAACAGTCGGCGCGATGTCGGGCCTACCTCGGTAGAAAGCAAGGAAAATTGTCGGCCCAGCGTCGGGTCCCGAGTTCGGGCCGACGCTGGTGTTGCTATACCTGGCCACCACCGGCCCGACGTCGGCCGCCGGGGTCGGGCCGACTGGGAGCTCCCGACCCCGGCCCGACCATGGTCGTAAAGCATTCCCCGCCGTCGGGCCACCTGGGTGCCAACAGTGGTTTTTAATTCCCCTCTAAATGTAGCCTTCCGACATTTGCTGAATCGCGCTTAGCCGCTTCGGCCCCACACGGCGAGCAGAAGTTCCCTAGGACACACTAAAGTCGGCTGGGGTGCGCTGAACAGCTCGCTTTGTGCGCGGTGGCCGATGTTTTCTGAAGAAATTTCTTGGAATATCGTGTAAAACCGTGATACTAACTCTGATAACCAGAACAAAAACGCACGAAAAGCGCTGCGTTGCAAGACAGCCATTACAACTCGTTTCGAAAGCATTGCGAAGCCTACCCCAACAACACCGAACGTCCGTCGGACATACAGAAAAGGGCCGAATATCCATGTGCAAAAGTGTATGTCCAATGGATATCCTAAGGGCCGCCGAAAACGGACGCCCGTCATCGGATGCACATTTGACACCCAAAAACCGCGTAGTATGGATATCCGTACGACGGCATTCAGCGCAGCTCGAAATGCACTGAAGCGACTGAAAAGTGTGAGTAAGTAAAGCGAATTGTTTCGTTTCGGTTTCTTTTTCAAAAGGTTTATATTTGTATGGAATTTAATTATCAATTTATTTTATTTATTTACGCATTTTGCATAACGCGTAAACGAGACTACTTGTGCGGATCTTTTATACGTGATCGCTGGCTCGCGGCTTGCTAACTGACTTCATCTCGCTAATCTTCCTTCCTCGCCTTCCTGGGCTGTTTACTGTTTCGGCTTGGCGGGAAGCGAAAGACGTACTACGACAGCTTGTGCGGTTTGTTCTACTGGGATTCGTGGCTTCCGAACGTAAGTGAACTGCATTTTTTTATATACGAATATGAATTGAGTCAGAAGGTGCGCAATTCGCCGGGCAAGATCACAGCTTTTAGGAGGAAAGTTGAAACCAGGGGTGGCCGCCAGGAAGCTAATTGAGGCAGCAATCAATAAATATGCTCCTACTGGAGGCTAAACGAGCTCCCCAGTGATACACGCGCCGTTCGAAAAGGGTGACCCAAATGGCATGAGCTCTCCGCGTAGTGCGTACAGCCATTTCCGACCGAAGTGCACTACGTAGTGCGTATGGCTTACTCCTATAATATAGTGCTACAGTCATCTACGAGCGTGCCTTTCAAACCGTTTCAAAAAGCCACAACACGAGTTCCTGGCATCGAATCAATACGGCGAAGTTAAAAAACAGTCTACTGCTAGATAGGAAGTAGAGGTGTTGATACCGAATTGAGTTTGAATCAAACCGCACCGTGTCATTCGTAACGTCCACGCGAGGTGTGAGAACAACGCCAACTTGGTTCCCGTTTTGCAGGGGAAGTTACGAATATTATAGTGCTGTTCGATTTGAACAGCAATCACACTACTCAAAGTAACCTCACGCTTCTACACACCATGCAATAGGAAAGCTGAGTGCTTACCTCTTGAATTCTTGCAACGGTATTAGACAACTGATATGCACAGCCTCCCCCGCAGCGCGTGGAGACAATGGACAGAGCACAGAAGCGCCAGAAGCACAAAGACTAGTCATCCCGCCAAAAGTAACCCGCGCATGCGCAATAGGAAAGGTACAACGTAACACGTAACACTTTGTTCCTAAAAAACAAAACGGTTTGCTTCGCTTGGGTTTAGGCTCCAGCCAGCCGGCGTTGACGCCACGGCTCAACACCTCCTAGAAGACAAGGCCGTAGCGCTCTTCTCGTGACGTCGCGAAGGAAGGCCATCAGGGGCGCGCGTCGAAGAGAAGGCAACGCGCGTGTATCGACCCGTCGTAACGCGAGTTTAGTCACATGCGCGTGTCATATTGGCTAAAATGAGAGCTGCACATAGCAACGGGTCTAGAAAACATTTTATTGCACGAGCAAAGTATTACACCGCTAAATAATCGGTACGAAATGGCACGGAGGTATGTGATTGTTTTAAGACGAAAACATTGAGTCACGCGATTATTGTTGTAGGAATGAATATTTTATACAGAAATACTTCGACAAAATGGCGAGACACAGCAGTGATTAAAAACAGCAAAACAGATCAGTTAAAAATCAGTTAGACGTAGTCAACGCGGACAAGGCGAAAACAAGTGTCACTTACGATCATATAAGCGACGTTATCGCGTGCAGTCACTGAATTCTTGCATCATACCCCGGCCACATGGCAAAATCTATGTAATTTCAATCGAAATGACATTATGGGGTCGACAAATCGCTTGCGGCGCTCGTATAATCACTCAAGACCGCGAGCTGATTAAATCCTATATTACCGAATGAAAATATATTAGCTTTTCCGTGTGGCAGGGGTACTAAACTTACTACTTAGTCAACTAATTTACTTCTCCTTATAGGCTCGAGCTGCATTAGAACAAAATATAACTTAATTTGTATATAATAATACTATTACCTTGATACAGTTGAGATTCTAGTATAAAGGCGGTAAAGGCAATAAAATAACATTAGTATAAATAAACACAGAACTACAAACAACGCACTTTCAATAGTCACACAAGCTTGTTTTTCATCTTAGTAATGAAAAGTAGATTACCCTGCATATTTACAAATGTGGACGCAACTGCACACAAATAACGACAAAGAACGAAATTCCAAACTATCACGTGATTAAAAAAAAGAACGATTGCAGCATTTTACTTGCGTCCTACATGACCAAGAAAGCCCGTAAATAAGTTGTTTCTCACCTGTCGATCGTATCCATACGTCCCACAATATCCGTGACGAAAACATTTGAACACGAACTCCAAGAAGCTCTCTCTGTCAGAGAGGTCTATCGATATATCGACCAGAGTCATCGTTGGCTAGTTGTCACACATGTCACTCAAACCGAGCAGGACTTGTTTCACGAATTCACGTAAATGCCGTAGTATCAAGTGAACACAAAAAAACTACCCGAGACTACGGTAATGACAGAAATACGACGGGAAACAAGTCTCCAAAATTACCACACACGAGACAAGGGGCGACGAAAGCTTAACGTTGTCGACCCATCTCTTGCTTCATGTGCGCTCTGTGCACCAACGACTGGATTTCTTTTCGGTTTCCTTCCCTTCTGAAATGGCTCAGCGTTCCTTTTCAGGCAGTCAGCAGCTCACACACAACGTAAATCTACCAGAATCGGAGCCCGTGTGAGGGAAGATGTGGCCAATGCGGCATCGGAGCCGGCTCTTTCGAAAAGTGTGGGGAGCTGCGGGACTGCCCGTAGTCCCGCGGTTACGGGGATACTCATAAATATATATTTGGTACTCTCAACCTTGGCAACGCGTTGTATATTACGTTTATATCATACATATAATAAATTGTACAAGACTGCGCCTTTAAAACGTATATTAATGTCGGATAAACGCGAAGGAACGCCACCGCGCCGCTTGATAAGAAACATTTTTTTCACGTCGATAGCATCGATAGCCGATGATTTTCTCACGTAGTTGCGCCATGGCCTTACTTCCTCCGACATTGTGACGTAAAGCAAACTATTTGAGTTCGCTTAATGTGGACACCGGGGAGAGAGATTCGAGGAAAAACGCCGAGTTCTCAATCCTTTGCGCAGGCAGCTAACACAGAGGCTGCCTACAATACCCGGTTTTATAGTTACCGGACGAGTCCGTTGACCAAAAACAGATAACAGTCTGCAGCTGGCCTGTCTTGTGAAGTCGAGGTAAATAGATATGGGGACTTTGAAGGGCGGATTGAAACAAACCACCATGCATCCGCGTCTACGAGCGGGGAAGATGCAAGTTCCCGCTCAAAATAGCCGCCGTCTTGCTCCCCAAGGAGGAAGACAAAAGGGGCCGCAGCTCACACGCTCAAACCTGCTAGCTTCGCCAAATATTCGAGCTAGCTAGCTTACCGAGGCTAGAAAACCATGCCTTGCACTCGATACGGCTTGATCAAGGGCTCACAACGGTGTGGACCCTTCATTTTAGGCAAGGCCACGTTTCAGAGCAACGTAACTGCTGAGAGTCTTAGAGTCACTCTTCAACCTGGATCACGCGAGTCTGACAGATATCGCCAAAGGGCGCTCTGGGTACATGGCGCCCAAGTTTCAGAGGAACATAACCTCCGAAAGTCTTACAGTCACTCGTCCACCCAGATACTGTCACAGTGCTCCTGGAGACCGCGTAGCGCCACCACCATGAACAAAATATAGCGTCGTTCTTTTAAAACAACAACAGGCTGCAGGAGTACGTTGGCATCAAGCAGATACAAATCTTTCCCGGAGAAAACCCTCCGCGCCCACTGCGATACCAGCAGTGAATACAGCGCGCGCGTCAACAGTATGCAAACTGCTTCTCGACGCCGACGGTTACGCGGCCCGGCTCCCGGAGCCCGTCAGTAGCAGTACCAGCTACTTATCGACGTTACTGGCAGGCGTGCCGTTCGACTCGAAATGAGTGTCCGCGACTACTCCGAGTCAAAGAAAACGCGCATATTTACATTCCCGGATTGCACTGCTGATCCTTCGCTACTCTTCTCTTGCCAAGCCTCGCTCTCCGCCGGACATAAAAGTCCACCCGGTTCTCAAAAAAACGTCATCGAAACATCTATATATATTTCCCCTTCAGGACAAGTTGTTGGTGGCGCGCTAGGAACCCAAATACACACAGGTGAAGGGTTCGCCTCAAGCATGGAGAACAAAGGGCCTCCCGCAAGAACAAATGTTGCTTGACGCGCTCCAATTCAAAACAGGAACACACGTATAAATCACACTGCCCTCGCTCATAGGAGTGGCACTGCGGGTTGCCGACTCGGCATTAAACGCTCAGCCATAAGTGGCGAGATCAGGACGCTCGTGGTACGGGGCGATCAAAGGCAAGGAATTGCTGGCAAAGGCCGGACAGAAGGGACGGAGGCCAGGAGCCACAACCACGATAAAGGAAGCCGTGGCCCCACGTTGGGCACCATTTTATGTGGGATCTTGCTAGCTACCAACAACAGGTACCGATAGAGTAACCAAAGGGTTATCTCAACAGCGGCGGCGATCTCAAAGGAGACGTCAAACCTAGCAGCGTGGTCCCCACATCTCCGCGGCAATATAGACGACGTTTAGGGCTACATTACCGAGGGTCGGTTCGATAAATTACCTCCGTCGGTGCCAATGATCGACTACCTTGTCTCAATCTCTCGAATGTAGCGGAAGAGAAGACACACGTACCAGAGTAAGGACAGAGTCCAAGAGCATTTATTAAAACATTCTCAAAGTGAACTACAATGCCCTTATCCAAAAATCCCCCCCCCCCGTGCCGGCAAGGTAAGAAAAGGTCCTCACCTGCCAGACGCGGGGTTCGAGAGCCAAGACCGGGAAGCATCGGAGAAGTCGCCGACACACGTCCTATAACTTTCGCGGTCACCGGACGAGTCCCGCTCCCGAAAGCGGGAAAACAAGAGGCGAAACCTCCTCGCCTGTCAGCAGTGATTCGCATCCGAGCGGGGCGACGGAAAGAGGTCCCCCGGGAGAGAGTGAGAGGAGGGCGCTCCAAGACAGGGAGCCCTCTGCTTCACGAACAGGTCCGAGCTCACGGCGAAGGCGGCCGAGCGTTCCGACCCGCGGCCGTTATCAGAGCCATCGGCGAAGGGAGACCACAGGAATCCCCGCACAGTTTATCCTTGCTCTGACTTTAAAGATACCATTAAAAATTGAATTCGTGTGGAAAGACCTCATTCGCGTTTTTCTTTAATTATGTGTCACATTCCCTGTTTGGCGAGATGTGCGAGATTAATGAGTAGTGCTTTCGTCGTGATATGCTCACTTCTAACGTTCCATTAATGTGGAAGCCATGATTGACGAAAAGTACGCGAAAACATTGCAAGATATGTACCCTGCTAGAAGTAGTGTGGTCAAAGACAGCTGATGAAAAGTTTTTAGTGTTCCTCGCAAAGCTCGCTGCTTTTTTATCGAAACGCGCAAAAGAGCCTGACATAGGCGGAGTGAACCGAGACAACCTAGAATAATCAAAGCCTGTGAGAAGACTATTCTACCTTCAAGTAGAGTAATCACACTAGAGCGGGGTCCGGAGGCCGGGTGAAGCCTTAGAGGGACCGCATAAATTGGCTTGGTGACGTATCGCGCTATGATTCACCACATATGTGCCTGAAGGTGGAACAAGCAGCGCATCAAAATTAAAAAAGGACTTGCCTGAGTAAACAAAACAAAAAAAAGGCAACACTTTTTTGTTTATACTTACGGCGCTGCCTACTAACCGCGCTCCCTCTGCCTAAGACCGAGCCTCCTTCGACGCACTGATTGGACACGGGGCCCAGCCGAACCCTATAGCAGCAGTTGTGTCCAATCTGAAGCGAAAAATAGCGACCCCACAGGGATGATGTCAAAATGCTAGTGCAAAGTTTCCTTCGATTATTCTAGGTGGTGTTTTCTGAACTTTTCTCGTGTGACTTCAAATGTGACCATCCGTATTTTCCGAATTTACGCTAATCAAATGCGTTCGTTTTGAACTAGACTTCAAGCAGGGCGAGAGACGCCGCGTGTTTTCTGAGTGTTCCTGAAGCAGTAGCCTTAGAAGGAAGATGTGTGATTGCTATCTTTTATCACAAAGCAAAAAAAAAATTAGGTGTATTAATTTTGGACTTATATGAAAGTATCGGGTGATTCAAGGGGCGGGCAGGGTCTTTAAATCGAGCGCAAAATTCGGTTTCTTAACCTATCGCGTTCCGATTTTGTACAGCGTTGGCCACAGGTGGTGCATTTTTTTCTGTAAAATTCGCAAAGAGCGAGCTTACCCGAGGAAAAAGGAAAAAAAGAAAAAGGCTGAACTCCTATGGAAACGCAGCGAAGCCACCGGTCTTCAAACCATAGGGCGCCCAATGGTTTGAAGACCGGTGGCTTCGCTGCGTTTTCCATAGAAGTTAAGCCTATTTCTTTTTTTTCTTTTTCCTCGGGTAAGCTCGCTCTTTGCGAATTTTACAGAAAAAAAAATGCACCACCTGTGGCCAACGCTGTACAAAATCGGAACGCGATAGGTTAAGAAACCGAATTTTGCGCTCGATTTAAAGACCCTGCCCGCACCTTGAATCACCCAGTAGAAAGCACGTTTTTGGATTATGTTTTAGTATACTTAAGTGTACTTTTTATATGCTTTTACAAACTTCGTAATTTAGCAGCACGGTGCGTGCTTCGACCCGTTTTGGCAGCTAATGAGTCGATACTAAGAGCATACCTAAATTACTACTAGCGAACGAAAGTACACTAAGTATACCGTGCGAAGTGTTTTATGAAAGTACAACTTTAATTAACGAATAAATTGAAAAAATACACAGGCGAGCTGGGGAATTAACTCCATAACCAAAAACTCGAAATTCGGAAATCAATTAAATTACGGCAAAATACACACATGTTCTCATTTATGCGGTTTGTGTATTTGTCCGTAAATTTTTTTTCTAGTCTGCGTTTTTTTTTCTTTTTTTTTGTTAAGGAGTGCGATAATAATGTCCGATTATACTTAGGGCAGATTTGTTTGGCATTCACGAGGATAGGAGGAGGACGCGCAAAGCCTAACTCGGGGCACTCATGTCTGGAAGATGGCACGGCCCGTACCTTTAAATGCATGCCACAGAAAGTTACGTCCTAGTATATTGATATTGTACTCTTACCAAGGGCAATATCTCCATCAGCTAGACGTTTTATTAAAATGTAGTTGTGACTTTTTCAAATATTTAATTCGAAGCGTCTGATCTTTCTATTGCTTCTTGGTTTCCTAGGGTATGCCTGCCATGTGCAACAGTATTCGTATGTGCTACCACAAGTACGGAGACCTTGCAAAACAGGTACCATACACCAATTTCTTCTCTTTAAATATTTGATTGGCACTTTAATAGAGCACACATGTCCCTAATGCTAGGAAGTCGTAAAGATAGCATCATCTGTATGTCCCCTTTGTCTCGTAGATAAAGGAAATATAATACTTAAGCTCAGGTGCCAAAAGGAATGTTATATACCCTTTAAACTCAACTCGATGCATTAAAACGGGTAGCGATATATTTCTAGCTCCAAAAATTTCCAATTAATTACACCAATATTTTACATTACTGACCAGTGACAACAGCAGAAGCATTCCGAAAATACTCATTTTTACTGCCTGCAGCTTGTGAGCCCACAACATTCATGTTTACTGAAAGCTGTCATTCTGAAAACGTGTCACACTACCGTGAAGCGTGTGTAACCAAATATATTTCTATCAGTGGGTTTGGGAGGTCCAAACGTATGAAGGACGCATCGAGAGAACTACAGGTACCAGAGGGCCCAATATCAATATCATCGCATGCACGTCATGCTGACGGGATCCTCATGTGGAAAAGTGGGAAAAAAGTGTTCTGGTTGATTTTCAACGAATTCCTGGAGGATGTTTCGAGGGAAATGATGGCAACAGCTCCTGGCCAGGATGCGATCATTAGAGTTGATAGTGCTGCCGTGCACCGACAAGCCGCAGACGCCGCCTTGTTCCCGGGACACTCTTTGGAGTACTTACCGCCATACAGTCCGTTCTTCAACCCAATTGAAGAGTTGTTTTCCGAGTCCAATTTTGGCGTGAAAGCTTACCTCAGTGAGCATAGCGCAGCCGTACTTGCTCGGCCTGAAGCTACTACCTTAAAGGATTACCGATGGCAGATGCTCCAAACGGCAACGCAAGACGAAATGCAGAAAATTCAACTTGTTGATTGCGCGGCCTATGACCGCAATCATTTCAAGTACATTGTGCCTGCCCTTCGAACCGAGGATGTAACTCACATATTCGAGTGTGTAATGCACGTAGTCGAAAATCTGCATCTTGATTTGCAATGAAAATGTCCATGCCATTGAATGCACACACCTAATTGAAATACACATTTTTCAAACACGGTATCATTTTCAACTCGCTTGAAAATTTTCGTCACTATTCGAAAACCGACAAAACATCTCCATTATGCAATCTCGAGAGTAAGTATTATGGTCTAAAAAATCCCTCAAATTTCACGAGAGAACCAGTCACACAACACGCATATTCAGTGAAAAGTCACTCGTGACTTGTAAGCAACATAGGCATCTAAAACGGTTGTAACAAATGAGTTAGTAATCATGTTTAATTCACAGATATGAGTTGAGTGACTCTCGAATTACAATGAATGTCGTTGGGATTAAATTGTTGACAACTTTGATTGAATTCATTGACACCTGGATTAAATTGTAGTTCCTCGCACCCCTTTCCACTTTACCAGCGCCAACGTTTGAGAGGGGTCGCCTCATCTGCATCGTTCGCACCGCTATAGTGGAAAATGGTGCAAGGAACTACCGAGAACTCTTAACCCGTCACCTGCTAAAGTTTTTGCTCACGAAGAACGGTCATTGTGGGCTGGTGACCTGGCGTACAATGTTCGTAGAGCGATCGGCGTTACTCAAGTTCTAATTGTGTTTTCGGAGAGGGTTGCACAGAAGCGCACGTGTAAAGTGACCCGTCAACATCTTCATAGATTGTTCTCAATGAAGGCCTTGCGCGAATAGTAGGAGAAATTTTCAAACTTACCGAAAAAAAGCAAGAAAAAAATTCCTGCTTTGTTAGAAGCAGGAAGTCAACACTGAAGTTGTTGACGATACCCGAACTTGCCAAGCGTGTTTCAGTGAAGCACCATAGACCTTTCTTTAAAAGTCAATCGAGAAACATTTGCGGCCGCCATTTTTGTGCACGAAGCGTGTGATTGGATCCGAGTCCTCGTCGAGCGGTGACGTAGCACTCGTATTCGACACGAGCTCAGCCGAGTTCAGGCCGAACGCTGGTGCAATCCTCGTGTCCAATACACGCTCGGAACACGTGCCCGAACAATGGCATACTCGGAGAATTGGCGCAGCTGCTACCAGATGGCGCGCGTACTTTTGAAAAGGGTCTATCAAAGAAGGGTGTCAAACGAACCCTGACACAGCACCACAGACCAATCTGTGGTCCGCGCTACACCGAGTAAGGTGACGTCAAGAGTCCTGTGCGCGAGCCTCATCTTGGTGAGAAACGGAGCTCTCTGGGAAACAAACTGGACAAAACGCCCGCATAGGGAGGTTTCCCGAAACGCCTTTTCCCTTCCGGTAAGGCACTGTCGACATTTGCTTACGCGGATACGCTTAATGATTGGCGTCGTTTCGGGTGTTGGTAACGAGCTGGGTGGCGGCTGGCTCCGTCTACGACAGAACGGGGCACGGGCCGCATTAACCCTAACTTATTCTAATTTCTTTCTCATTTCGGACATACCCCGGAGACATTTCCTGGGGTCAGTTTGGCAGCCAACAGGTCGAGTTCTCAATCGCCGGGTCGTCTTTATTCCGAATAAAGACCGGCACGTATACATATTGCGCACTGGTTGGGTCCCTTTTGTGCCGCTGACTTTTCCGGGAGGCGTGGTCGATCACAGCGCGAAAGAACTCGGCACAGCTGACAAACGCTGCCTCCGCACAGAAAAAGAAGTAGGGAGAAATTTCATCAATATGGCACGTGGCGAGATTTCGAGCCACAATTACGCCACGTGAAACCAACCGCCCTATGCCTGGATCGCCTAGCCAGCGTACCTCACCTGCGAGTCCTTGTCTGGGGGCCTCAGTCGCCTCACACTTTAAAAAAAATATTTATTTCATTGCTACTAACGAGTGTTAGCGGTGTTTGGACAAAAGAAGAAAAAGCTTCTTTGTCCGAACTTGGGGCGAAGCGTAAGACACAATGGGCGCAAACGTGACCAGCTGAATGGATATAACTCAGATTCAAGCTTGATTACGATTTCTTCAACAGGTGTACACCGACAACAAGGTAGTTATACGGGAAGCAGAAACTGCGGAACCAGTAACATTAACAAGAGGGCTCAGATAGGGCTGCCTGCTGTCACCCCTGCTCTTTATGATATAGCTAAGCAAAATTGAAAATAAATTAACAAAGAGCAATTTAGGTTTTAATGCGAGCAATAGAGAAGAAGGAAGAAATGTATTACGAGTAATCCCAGGACTAATGCACGTAGTTGGTATAGTTCTGATGGCAGATAAGCAAGATACTTTATAGTATCTAATACTAGAATATGTAATGAGGAAGGGGACAACTTGGGCCTGAGTATTAGAGCTGACAAATCTGGAGTAATGGTGTTCAACGACGAAGAAAAGGAAACCCTGAAAATACAAGACAGTGAAAGAGACCATGTAGAAAAATGCTAATATCTGGGAGTATGGTTCATTGAGAAAATAAAATATCTAGAGAGAAAAGAAACAATTAGAAAAAAAAAAGCTTTTATAAAACTCAAAGCACTGTGGAATCATAATAGGTACGAAGTATTCGGAGGTATGTAGAAATTAGTAATGGTGCCAGGTCTGTCTTTTGGCAATGGGTTACTGTGCGTAAGGTCAGAGGTTCAATCAGGATTGGAAATTTGGCAAATGAGCATGAGCAGGTTAACACTGAGAGCACATCGGAAAACCAAATGAAAAAGTGCAGATGGACATGGGATGGACATTCTTTGAGAACAGAGAGACAAGTAGCCAACTGCAATTTGAAGAAAGGTAAACTAAAATGCATGATAACCGGTGGGCACGAAAAGTGTTCAAGTATCTATACGTGAAAATCCTAACACAAAATGGAGAAAGCGAACCCGCAAGCTGACAAATAAATACCTCCGCAACAGTGAGGGTGCTAAGCAGGCTAGCTCAAAGCAAAAGGAAGTGAAAGCAGCAGAAAAAATATGTGGAAAAAATAATGATAAAAATCGGTTTTAACGATGTATAGGTGAAAAAGATGGGACATCAGAAAAGAGAAGGCGTTTGATAATTTACGTGAAAGTTCTCTGCTGTTTGAGGCGAGAACAGGATCGAGTGTTAGAAACAAGTACCTTTAGGGCTAAATTTGGAGAGGGATGCACAATTTGTGCCGCGTGTCATAATGAGAGTGGGACACTAGAACATTTAGTTTTGAAGTGCATGGGGCTTCACCCTGCCCTCCCTGAAGGGGTAACGAATCTGGCGGGAGTGCTGGGTTTTTCTGGCGAGGATGGAAGAATGAAGAAGAAAATTATCACAGTCACAAAGAGAAGGATAGACGATTGGTGCAAAATATTTAGGGACGATTGTATGAAGTAAAACTAACTAGCATAGCTGGGGAGAGGCGGGAGAGACGAAAGTTGGTACTCACTCCAGCGTGACTCCGGCCCAACGTCTCAACCCTGTATCCCAGTGGGCCAGGTGTTGGGGTAGCGCCGACTAGGTTTGACAGGAGAAACATTGGTGACTACCTCGCCGGGGTGAGAAGACGGGAAGTGATTGTTTTAGTTTTTTTGGCGCGATCCCGCAAAGGTCATCCTGGCGATATCCCACGCTGCATGGTGATAGTAATAAAAGTGCAAAGCTGGATGGATGAATGGATAGATGGATGCTAACGGCCGCACCCTTTTATAAAGGGGTAAATTGCGCCACCTAGCCTAAATCAAAAAGTATTATTCCTCCCCTCGCCCTTCTGATCCAGTTCTCTTCCCCTCTGTAGGATGCCTATGAAGGTACCCAAAAGGGGAAGCAAATCACTTGAACTCACTAATTCATAAACAAAGCTAAAGCAAAAGTACATTGTCATGCCTGAGGGTAATCAGCTCGAACCGGATGAGGCAATAAATATATAGGAGCAGTAATGACAAGGAAGTTCAAGAAGCAAGAATACATAGGAAACGCCTCACCAGTGGAGGATAGTTCAGGTACTGATGTTGAGGCTATCAGACAAAAGGAATGAGAAACAGCAAAACGGAGGGTTCCAATGGGTACAACAACAGGTGCAGATGGTACAGGCCTCCTGCGCCAAAGGTTTGAACGTATCGTGGCACCTTCCGGTGGTGGGTGATAGTGTCTGAGTTACTCAATTAAGCCACACCGCTCTCATCAGCGGGTTTCATCCTGAGCGCAATGCTTGCAGATTAGCTACGCATCTAAGTGGCTGAAGGGGAGGAGATGATACCGCTTCGCCCCAAGCGGCTAACTTTATAACTACACCCATGGGGACAACGACAATAAGGAGTTTGAGTAGATGGTTCCACTAACTCTGATAACATTACCATATACTACGCCGATGCATTTGCTGATGCATTGTATCGCTATCGGAAGTATCGGAACGATCTACTAAAAGTCCCCAATGACGCAGCGCTCAGCTGACGTTAGAACACAGTGTCAGCTTTCGGCTAGGGCTCGCGTCCTTCCGATGGCATTCAGAAAAGATTGTCGCGTCCCGCCAACGCCACTCCGTTTTTTGTCAGCACCTTTTACGTTACCGAGAGAATGCAGTTCACAGGCCAAGTGTTGGGTAAAAGCCGAGTTCTCGGGAAAATAAGCTGGACAGAGCGCCCCCTATAGTTCAATTTACCCTCCAACAATCACGCGCTTAAACATAGGTAAGAGCACCTTTAGAGCGCCTTTCTTAAAATGTTCTATTTTTTACCTTTTTATTTTTATTTTATGTTATAACTTGAGTTTATCCTTAAATGTTTATGTAACCTTAACGTTATGTAACACTCCGAGCATGTTGCTCGTTCATGACAATTTTCTCATAAAACACGAGTCATAAAATAGGTGCTGTACAGGCTCTCTTTTAATTTTTGGCCGATTGACGTTCGTCAATATAAAGGGACAATTACTTTGACGCTACTATGATCGTGAAGAGGAAGCTTCTGGTAAACCTCAAAACAGCGTGCCGACGTTTCACCGGAACCCTAGCTTCTTCGGGGCCTGAAGAAGCTTGGTCTCCTATAGAGAAGCGTCGGCACGCCGTTCTGAGGTTTACCAGAAGCTATCTCTTGACGTTCTTCTTCAGCTTAGCTCCCCTTGGTGTTTTGTTGGGACTTCTACTATGATCGGTTCGAGATCTAAAATTTCGCTTGCAGCCTCTCAGTATGAGAGCGTGTTTTGTGCGTTCTTGTACTACGTCACTGCGAGAAATAAATGCTGTTGATTCTTCAGTTTTCACCAACATCCAAATTAGCAAAAAGACTGAGTAAAAACATCAAATAAATGTATATACCACCTGCCTAGTGGCGTACCAATAGGTTGGTTTCCCGATGACATATTTCCGGTTCAATAATCTCCCAAAGTCCGTGCTGGAAACATTCGCCCCATGCGTTTTTATGCCCGAAGGCGGTTTTCCAGCTCACCCAAGTTCTCTAACCATGTTATCTACCGAGACTGCCATAGTAGTGCACAACATAAAGGAAAATTGGCTGGTACATGATTTTGATACATACTGATCTTCATTGGAGGGTAGAACCCGCGAGCGCTCTAGAAGTCGGCTTGCCGGCCGTTAGAATGGCTAGAGAAATGCGTCTGCGACTGTGCTTCTTCAGTTCTGCTGTCTACGGAGCCATCTCTGCTTCTGCGTTTTATGAATACCTAAAAACACACGTATGAAAAATTGCTTACATGCAAACGAATAGAAAAACAATGGATGAAAACTTTCCCACCATATCCCCAGCTGGTCTCACTGGAAGTGAGAGACCATTTTATAAACCCTAACACTCAGGTTTCTCATTTTACTCACTCGGTTAACACTTTTGATTAGTGTACCGATATGTGCTATCTGTGTCAAGCGATTATATTATTGCCTCATGAAGCCTGCCGTGTCCAGCATTGTTCCCACTACCTCAGGGTCGTCATTCGGAGATGAAGCACATAACAATTAATAAGGCGCATATAGACAGTGACTTCAAAAAACCGCAACGAATAAGCACAATTCTGTTCTCACAACCGATATCCTAACATTCACTCAAAGTTTTCTGTGGAAAAGATCTGGAGTGGATTTGTGTAAGGCGAGAAACTCGGAGCTGCATTATGCTTCCTGATTATTTATTAAAAAGGAGGTCCAACGAGTTTTGTACTTTGCGCAAATACCGCTTAGAATAAATCACTGACGTTTATTACCTATGAAACACGCGTTAGTTTTTCTTCCCGTGCAACGGTACTCGCAGAAGATAAAATAAAGGAGAACGTGCAGCGTTTACCCCCTCAACAGACTACTAAACAATTCCTGCATGCAATACTGCGCGCGTTGCGCTATGGAACCTTGTTGGCCATGGAGAGGAGGGGCATAGGTTTGGTTTTAATCGCCCCGTTGAAGAGGATTGCTCAGAAAGTAATGTCCCGCATTTATTTGCTCAAAAAAGTTCATTCAAAATATCTCAAATTTACGCAGAATGTTAGTGCACCTTTCTTGAATATATGTTATTTATATTTATGTAGTCTCTGCTGAGCTCTATGTCTTTACGCTAACGTGGAACTAGGGCATGCATGCCTTTCCTGTACATGGTCACTTTCTGACCATGCAGTCATGTTCTTACTTTATGATTTACTCTATTGGTGTTTTCAAACCTTGTTTAGCGCAGTGCATCCTTTGGTGGCCTGAAGAGATACAAATCTGATTGTGTAACATTCGGCTTATAGGAAGATAGGGGTGTACAGTCGAACAAAGGTTGGCAATCGCCCCTTGAGTTTGAGACTTTTGAGAAAGCGGCCATATTTTCAGGCTGGAGAACAAATTTATCTTCGATTCATCTTCTGCCACACACGCCGACAACTTCGATAATTGGCATTGAGTTTTATTGGCTGACGGAAAGCTTTAGGGCGAATAGTCGGATTTTGATGTGCTAATTCGCATGAATAAATGCTGGAACATGTCTGCGTTAGTTGCGGTGGCAGGACGCTGTGACTGCGACCAATGACGGAACTCCATCTCTCCACATTCTGAAGCTTTAACTGTTTCACCCAGCATCGAGCCATGCTCCTATCGATCGTTTAACTTTCATACAAAGAACACATATGGATATGCATTTTTTCAATTTTTCTTATTCGCCACCAGAAACTTAATTACAGCTTGTTGAGGTGACGCATGCCAGACACAGACATCATGTTCACGGACTTATAAAAAAGCATCCTTTGTGCAACGACCGTGAGATACACATGTATATGCAGGAGGCATCAATGTTGCAACCTATAGGATTTAATATTGCAATATTTATTTTTAGGGGCAAAAAATATGTGGGGCATTACTTTATGAGCAACACTCGCGCATCTAAACACTGCATAAAAATAAAGTCAGCACTCGCTCCTATTGCACATGGACCTCCAGCTACTGTAAGGCCCTGCCTATAGCCTTAACGATGGTGTAGAAGTACGGCCTGCCACGTCCCATACCTGTCTGACGGCCTGGCTTTTACTCCAGAGTGCAGAATGACCCTCCTGTCTTACGAATACCCTAAGCCCAGGGCGTTGAGGAGCTAATAAGCTAATATAACAAGATGACGGGCCCAGTGTACTTCTTGTTCTTCCATGTCAAAGATTTGACCTGTGTTTACGGGCACAAACCCTCGCACGGCGGGAGCCAGAATAAATGTGCTCCAGCACCGCGTCCGTATCAGTAAGCAACGGCTAGAGTATTACACATTTAAGAAAAGACGCATATTCGAAAATGCAATCACTGTATTTGGTCTTCACGTAGCGTTGTAAAGCAAGTTTGGCGAATCTAAACCGCAACTTAGTGACCAACAGGTTCCCAATATGCTTTGAGCGGTATCACGCCGCTATGATCGGTTTGTTTTACAAAAATTTCTACTCGAAGCAAAAAAAAAAATAAAAAAAAGTGGTTACGGGATATGGGGCCCGTTACATGCCGCAAAATGTTTATCGTAGCTACCCGCTAGGGTTAGTCAAAGCACGGGACAAGCGCTCAGTTCCATATACTGTTTGGGTTCGGATATTGTCGTCATTCCGGTGACTCGACACGAGCCACTACCCGAGTGCTTGTCGAGAAATTAATTATGACGGGGCCAAATCGAGTGCTCGGTCGATGCTTGGGCTCAATCTTTGAGCCACATTCAAATATCATCCTTCGGAGGACTATGCCAGCATTGCGACGTCCGAGCTACGTCATCAAGTTTTGCAGAGAAGCTGATAAAAAACGCACGGTTCTATCGCTTAAACTACACAATACAAAAAAAATTTGGTGAGGGAGTTGCCTTTGGTTTGTGCCAGTAAGTTCGTATAAAGTGAAGAACATTCCAATTGAATATCGTTGCGCTGCCCCTTGAAGGTGCGTGGCGGTCGGTGTCTTTCCGTTAAAGAAAGCAACCGTTGCTCTACGTAAATGCACGTTCTCTCCTCTCTCAAAAACAGAATGTTAGACTGTTTCAAAAGAGAGAAATGAAGCGAGATAGCTTCTTGTTTTTCGACGGTGCGACTCAATCACGTGATAATAGACGGTGACAAAAAAAGAAAAAAATCAAACATTAATAGCAATTAAAAAAGAACTACGCGGAAAGAGATACTGAAGGTGGAGATGCACTCGAGATAAATAAATTTGCAGTAAGGGAAACCACATTCTAAAGTTATTTCTTTTAGTGTTTTATTTGGCTTAAATTCTTTGCATTTTAGTTTCTTGCACCCGCCTAATGTGTTATTTCACAAGGACAAACGTGCATACACTGTGTGTTCTCTTTTAGAATGCGAGCAGCGAGTTCAAAGCTACCCTTCACACATGCGTGTTCACGTTTATGGAAATTTGGACGCAGAAGTTGCATCCGGTAAGCTCTCTAACATTCCTCACAATATAATGAGTGAAATCTCTATAACCTGTTGCAGGTTTAGAACAGCAGTGCAAGTCCCTCTCACAAAGCTCTTTTTCAGCGTGATTGGTAGTTTCCTTCTCACCACTCGCCTCCCCTCCAGCGTTTGCTCCAGCGAGATGGAAAGAGTGGAGGCTGTTCTGGGAGGAGATTGTCCCGCTTTTCATTTTTTTAACCTGCAACGGACTAAACGGGCTGTTATCTCCGCAGAAGAAACGAGGAACTTGATCTCATCTTAAAGAGGTCGTTTATGGCCTTTAGACCGCCTTTCGAAGGACTGCATTCTTTTGGCGGCTGTAGAATTCCTGCACAAAGGCGGACTGAAATCGCAACGTCAAGGCACACATTATGCGTTCTGTTGGATTATAAAGTAAAAAAGTGAAAGCCGTTTACAACTCCCTGTAACGCCGAATTAGAGCGCAGCTCTTGAGGAGGAGGAGGGAAGGGTACGGGGGGGGCAAGTGACCTCGGGGGGGGGGGAGGGGGGGTCACGTGGCCTCAGGGGGTCACGTGACGTCACTGATGACGTCATCAATGATGATGACGATGCGGATGCCGATGACGTCATCAGTGACGTCACTGACGTGATGGCGTCATCGGCATCCGTCATCGTCATCATCATCATCATCACGTGACCTCGGGGGTGACGTGATCGGAGGTCACGTGACCTGGGGACCACGTGACCTCGAGAGTCACGTGACCTGGGGGCCACTGACCTGGGGAGGCCACGTGACCTCCTCCCCAAGGTCACGTGACCTGGGGAAGGTCACGTGACCTGGGGAGTCACGTGACCTCGGGCGGTTACGCCGACGGCGATGCCGACGCCGACGGCGACGGCGTCGCCGCTCAAGCCGGGAACGGGCGCCTAAGAGCTGCGCTCTAAAACACACCCACACCAAAAGGTCATGAGCGCAGTGACGTTGCACTTCGACGCTGTTTGATTGGCTCGTCGGATGCTAGCTTTAGCCGCTCTCCACTATTCGCTATCTTATGGAATGACTTGCACGTTTCACGGTGTCAGTTGGTCCGCCATTGTGCAGTTTGTCAGACCTTCTAATAATCGGCATGTGACTTTCAAAAGAGGTCTAATGAAACCATGGTGCTTGCAACACATCTCCGATTCTACTGTTTACCGCGCGTATGTTTTGTCTGCTCAATAGACACTTTTCAATAAGTGCCTGCCCTTTAGTGGCTACTGCACCGATTTTCTGAGTCCTCCATTGTTTGGCACGAGGGTTGCGTCATCATTCAGCGTGAACTCGGCGCATCTCTTATTGGAAACGAGTGATGTGTCAGTGTTTGGCGGAGAACGTTATTCAAGGAGGTTATAAGGGGCAGGAGGTGGCGTCCGTATTCTCCATACATGGAGCGAAGTGTAACGGAAGTAGGCGTGGCCACGAACTCTTCTCAACCAATGGGGAGCTCGTCAATGGGTATGATTGGGGCAAACAACCCTCGTTGCCATAACATTTCCGTGGCAACCCACTTTGTTTGCCCCAAAATCAAATCATTGGCGGCGTCCACTTAATCGGTGTCGAACAGGCGAGATTTGGAGCCCAACACTTGCCCTGACCAGTAGGAAGTCGGCGTGTAGCGGACGCTCTCGACACCGCGCCTGGAGCGTCGTCTAGAACGAGTCGTGATAGCGTGGCTTCGGAAAGCGATCGCGTGTCAGTCTTCGTACGCACGAACGCTGAGAATGGCACCGCGGCTGAGAAGCCGTATAAACCCTTCTTCGAAAAGGTGTTGGTTTCACTCCGCCGTGATGAGAATGCGGGTTCGCATCGAGACATTTTTCGGTGAGCCAATCGAATCGAAAGCCAGCCGCGACAGCGAGCAGGCCGCAGGCACGGAGCAGACGTTGCCTAAGCCTAACGCAGTTGACCGAGCCGACTGAGCGGCGAGCAGACGCTGGGAGCATGGATCGATTTAGTTTGGATGAGAGCGGTTCGGTGCGCAAGGCAGTCTGGGATTGGGTTCTTTTTCCGGCGTCGCTGGGCATGACGTCATGCCGGGTCCTGCCCTACTTAAACGTCCTCGACGTTATTGCACGAAAAAAGATGGCGACTGCCAATGTTGCATGATGGACTTTTAAAAGTCTGTTTTCACCCAGTGACGCGCCATGTGTCTAATGCTGCCGTTCCTCGTGGTTCTGACGCTTACATAGTGGTACATGGTTAATGGTTGATCAACGGAACCAAAACGACGGGTGCTGAATTGGTAAAACTCAACCAGTATTATATAAATATCAGAACCCATAGCGGAAGACAGCACATACTGCCGACGCAATGACGACTCCAAGTATAATCACATTTTATAATGTTGTTCCCTGCCACAACGTATTAAATAAAAAAGCCAATTAAGAAGATATAAAATAACACTGCTGCGAACGATGAAAATGTCAGAACTGGAATTATTAGCCCTATTTTAAACCTATAAAAATAGTCGGTTAGAAGGTGCTATCTTCCCCAGCGACAAAAGTTTTTCCCATTGGTAGTAAGAGAGGCCTTGAAAATTATAGGCCAATTTCCGCCATGAAAAATTTACTAAAATAATTTATAGCAAAAACAAAGTTTGATAAGTTTCTTTATGAATCACAAAATAATACCAACTGCGCAGTAGGGGCTTAAAAAATGCTGAGCGCATGTTCGTCTGCTTCTTTTGCAGGGGCTGTGGTGACGTCAGAAAGGCGCCGAGCTCTGATTGGTTCTGAATGAAGGACAGTGGGTAGACCTCAAGGCAGCTAGCTTAGAGGTCTACCCACTATCATTTGATCAGAGCCAATCAGAGCTCGGCGCCTTTCTGACGTCACAGCAACTCGTGCAAGAGAAGCAGACGACTTACTCTCCGCGTAGAAGCTGGGCATTAAGAAACAAATTAGCGTGAAATATAAAAGGTAACTTCATTACATTTGTCATACTGGAAAAAAATTAACAAACGGAGCAAGGGAAAATGAAAAATAAGGAAAACTCAAACATGTCACAAACATTAAAACGTTGCTGCGTCTTTTTTTTTTTTTTTTTTGAAACGTGCTACAAGATTTTTGTTAGAAGCATTGCCCAAAGACTTCCTGCGTAGAAGCCGACCATAGTCTCTAATCAATACAAGCTTACCTGAGCAAAGCGCTATAGAAACGTTCGCGGCCACAGTCGGCGCTAATATATTTTTTTTATGGAAGACTCGAAATTGAGAACTCAGATCTCCTCCATGTACTGGCAAAAACAGCCACTATCACCTTGAGGGGTAAGCCTTTACCCCTCACTTTTATTTACATATATACATCTAACAAGGGCTACCGAGGGTCCACGGTGAATCGATCGAAGAAACTCTTCCTCGAGCTGTGTCTCGTCAAGCTACTGCTTCTTCTTTCTCGGTGTCTGATGTTCCTACAATACACCGCCCCCCCCCCTAGATCTCGAAGGCATGGTTTTTGAAGCGCACATGACGTGAAGTGGATGTCTTTCACTTAAGTGGACTACGAGTCCGAAGTGCAGACTTGAGGTGTCTTGTTGAGGAGCTGTTTAGTTGCGCAGTATGAGCGGGCTTGAGTAGGTTAATAGACACGAAATCCTTTCCTGCCCCAAAGTCGACATGGAAGGTCTTGGGGTAACGTCGAAGGACGGGGTACGGACCATCGTATGGCGCGTCCAAGGGTTTTCGTACTGCGTCACGTCGAACGAATATGTGTGTGTGCTTCGTCAAATCAGAACTGAAAATCGTATTGTCGTTAGGTGGAAGTCGGGTTGGTGGCGGAGCTAACTCTCTCAAGGTTTGTTTGAGTCAGGCAACGTACTTTCGAGCGTCGGGAATGGCATCGGGTATAGTGTTGGGAAAAAATCACCGGGGAGGCGCAGTGTCGTACCGTAAGTGAATTCAGCGGGTGTTCTCGTAAGGTCAGCTTTGTAGACCCTGCGAAGGCCAAGCATAACAAAACGCAGTGCCTCAAACCAGTTGCCTGATTTAATCCGTGCTTTGATAGATGTCTTCAACTGTCGATTAAATCTTTCGACCATTCCGTTGGCAGCTGGATGATACGTGGTCGTGCGAATTCGGGATACTCCGAAAAGGCGTAGAAGCTCAGCAAACAGTTGGCACCCAAATTGACGGCCTCTGCCGGTTGTTACAGTGTCTGGCACACCGAAACGCGACAACCACGATGCTACCAAAGCCGAAGCAACTGATTCTGCCATTATGTCTGTTAAAGGCGTTGCCTCAGGCCAACGGGTGTATCGGTCTATACAGGTTAGAATATATACAGATCCATGTGATGGTGGTAGGGGACCAACAATGTCGATTTGGACATGGGAGAATCTGGCATCTGGAGGTTTGAAGCGGGAGACTGGAGCTATTGTTTGTCTCTGGATTTTAGTTGTCTGGCACTTGTGGCACGTTCTTGCCCATTCGGGTACGTCGGTGGTCATTTTCGGCCAAACAAAGCGCGATGTGACCAATCGCTGGGTTGCACGAATACCTGGATGAGCCAGCGAATCCAGTGAGTCGCAAACTGGACGACGGAATTCGGTAGTGAGGAATGGTCGAGGCGTGCCTGTGGAGACGTCAGATGTCACTACTTCGTTACATCCGGGAATTCGGACGTCTTTGAGTTTAAGGGCTGTACTTCCAGGGCGTAGAAGTCGAAAGTTTTTTATCGTGTTTTTGTGATTCGGCGAGGAAACGAAAATCGATGTGATGCAAGAGGTTCGTCTCAGCGGACTGTATACTGACACGGGATAAAGCGACGGCCGCTGGGTTGTTGGATCCCTTCACGTGTCGCACATCTGCCGTAAATTCTGCGATGAAAGCCATTTGTCTAATTTCACGTGGTAATAACACCTCTGCCAGATGTAAAAGGAAAGGTCAGTGGTTTGTGGTCGGTTAATATGTGACATATGCGACCCTCAAGAAAGTATCTCAAATGCTTGATGGCTGGGTAAATAGCTAGGAGCTCTCGCCAAAACGCACTGTATTTCTGTTCGGTTCGACGTAATTTTTTTGAGAAAACGAAAGAGGTTGCCAGTGTTGCTCAACCTGTTGCTGTGGGACCGCTCCGACCCCTTTCCTTAGACGCATCAGTCATGATGCGTGTTGGGGCGTTAGGCACTGGGTGGCGGAGCATCGTAGCATTGGATAGATCAGTTTTGATTTTCTCAAATGCATGCGATCTGTACTCTGTCCCAGTGATCTCTTGCTTCGGATTGTGCTTTGAAGACAAGATATCGGCAAGCGGTTGGGTTGTAGTGGCGCATTGAGAGAAGGAACCGTCTGAAGAACTTTATCAGGCCGAGAAATTCTCGCAGCTGTTTGATGGTCGTTGGTGTCGGGAAATTGACAATCGCCTCAACCTTGTCAGGCAGTGGTTTTACTCCGAAACTACTAAGGTGGTGCCCCAAAAATGTCAATTCGAAGGCGCCGAATGAGCATTTTGCAGGGTTAATGACGAGACCATTGTCTGTTAAGCGTGTGAGAAGGAGGCGGACATGCTCGATGTGTTCTTCTTGCGTCTTGCTTGCTACTAGAAAGTCGTCTAAGTACGCAAAGCAAAAGTCTACCCCCGTGTGACTTGGTCAATGAAGCGCTGAAACGACTGTGCTGCATTTTGGAGTCCAAACGGCATTCGGACGAACTCATACAAGCCGAAAGGTGTGATTATTGCCGTCTTTGGGATGTCATTGAACTCCACAGGTATTTGGTGATATGCCTTGATCAAATAGATTTTTGAGAAAATAGTTGTGCCATGTAGATTGTGGGAAAAATCTTGGATATGAGGTATGGGATAGTTATCGGCCATTGTGACATTAATCAAAGCTCGATAATCCCCGCATCGGCGCCAATCGCCGGGTGTGGCTTTAGGCACCATGTGTAGCGGCGAGGACCAAGAGCTTTTCGATGGCCGTATAATTCCCAGCTCCAGCATATGGTCAGACTCCTGCCTCACGATTTTTAGTCGTTCTGGAGCTAGTCGACGAGCGCGAGTGTAGATCGGTGGTCCGGTTGTGACAATGTGATGAGTAATGTCTTGCTTTAGAGGACGCATCACGTTGCACGGTCGAGTGAGGTCAGGAGGAAATTTGTCTAGAAGTTTGTGTGTAGATGTTGCTCGGAGATGGTGGGAATGCTGGGCGAGGTAGTGCAGTGACTATTTCTGCTGCAGCGAGACGTGTCGTGGGGTCAAAGAGTCGTGAGTTTCGAATGTCCACCCAAAGTCCGAAGAAGGACAGGAAATCCGCCCCCAAAATAGGGTGATCTACATCAGCCACAAGAAAAGCCCATCGGAAAATTCGCGAAAACCCGCAATCAAGTGTAAGCGACTTCTGTCCGTACGTAGTAATGCTGGACCCGTTGATTGCTTGAAGATTTGATGTGTTGTTTTTAGACTTGCGTTTTGTTGAGAGAAGGTGGTATCACGCTGAATTGTGCTCTGGTGTCAACCAAAAATTGTACCTTGGTGTTGTTTTCCACGATAAAAAAGAGGTGACCTGTGGGCTCGTGCACTTCACCGGTCCCCATTAGAAAGTGCTGCGGGCGTTTTCCTTACGACCAACTGCAAAAAGGGGAGCAGTGGTGGGCTTGGGCTCCAAACTTTTTATGATACCAGCAGAGATGATGTTGCCTCGATGGACTAGGTGAAGGAATGCGCTTTGCTCGGGGTGGTTCAGGCGCGCGTGAGTAACGCTGTCCTATGGCAGCCACCTGGTCCACCAGCATCGCGACGTTTTCTTGTAGGTGCCTGAATTCTTCGGGAGTCGGACACGAGGTAGAAAGCCGCGGCTGCTGCCAGTCACTGGTGGACTGCAAGACAGCTTGGATGTTGTGGGGCGCTGCATCAAGGAGCTTGTCAGCTAGTTCGGCAAGGTCGTCGGTGCAAATATTGCCAGACGTGGTTAAAATCATGCGCACATTGGACGGCAACCGCTGCAGAAAAAGTTGACGTAAGATCGAAGTGTCCATGGCCGAGGCCTGGCTTCCCAAACGTTGTTTCATACGACGAAGGAGTTAGGGAGCGTTTTCTGTCCCCGAGTTCCTCAATCGTGAGTAGCTGCTGCAGCCGGCGCTGCTCTGAAGCGATAGCTCGACGGATCAACTTATTCTTTAGGCGATCATAAGGATCTTGTGCGGGGGATAGAAATTACTATGTCACGTACCTCGAGGCCTCGGTTGAAGACAGTGACGTGACATCTCCTTAGAATTTCGTCGTCTGAGAAGTGATGTTCCGGCGAGCGAACTCTTGTTCAATCTGAGCAAATCAAAGTTCCGGGTTCGCCGGCCAGAACGCCGGGAGCCGTCGGGTGACTGAAGCGAGTTGTTGAGTTAAGCGACGGGTTAACTCGTCCTGGCTGTTGGCCTTCGTCGGCTTCAGCCATGTCGTACCGTGTAGTTTCCGAAGGCTCGAGGCGCCCACAGAGTTCTGAGACATCATGAGTGGAGGTCAGGAAACTCAGGATACTGGAGCGGGGCGGTCTGACGGTGCTGGAGGCGTAGTAGATCACGTCCGGGTCACCACATGAGGGGTAAGCCTTTACCCCTAATTTTATTTACACATATACATCTACCAAAGGCTACCGCGGGTCCATGGTGAATCGATCGAAAAGGCTCTTCTACGAGCTATGTCTCGTAAAGCTTCTGCTTCTTCTTTCTCGGTGTCTGATGTTCCTACAATCTCAACCCCAATGCCTCTACTCAATCTGCCAACGAGCACAGAGCAATCTGATAATAAGATGAGCGAAAAATACTTCTCATGTAGGTTTCATCGATTTCTGGCACTGGTGAGTGTCGCCTCTTAGAGACTTGTTCACCCTCGAACGCGACAAGCGCTCCGCAGGGCATATTCCAGAGCAAGATGAACGAAAACCATGGCGGTGTGTTGCCGTCGTTGCCGCTTACGACTGCCGGGGGACACAATTGAACCCGAGCTTCGAGTAACTCCTGAAGGTCGAACGACGCGAGAGCACACGTCGAGCTACGCTGGACATAGATGCGTTTTCGATGTCAAGGGTGCCAATCCATTACTCCGGACCCCGGAGCGAGATGGAGAAACACGACAGCGGGAAGGCGCACACGCGGCCAAGACTCCGTGGGCGCCAGAGGTCGGAGCGGACGGCGCTTCACTCTACGGCGCAACATGGACGCTATCGTTGAGCTTGCCTTTAAAAACATTCTCTGCTTGAAAATTGAGAGAAAAAAACCCTGAAGAACAATGCTGTTACGAGACCGTGAAATTCATTCTTTTGTAATGTATGAAAAGCTCAAGTGAACAAAGGCCCTTCGAAGAAGAGCTGATATTATGCCGTAGCCTAGGATCATTTCAATTAAATGCAAAATTTCACTGCCCCCCCCCCTAACAAAAAAAGAAAAAGATTATAGCAGAGACATTCTTTTTAGTTATTAAATCTTCCCAAAATTAGGCCCATTTCATACATTCGGGAAATTGGCCTATGTTGGCCTTCCTGGCAAATATCGTCTACCAAATGGAACCTATTTTCTAACATAGAAGCTGGTACCCATTTTGATTGATTCTGGCTTAATCAATACAATTTGCGGTTCCTCAAGTTTGAGTTATGCTATGTCTCAAAGGCTTTTCGAGTTTAATGCAAAGTATCGGACGCCATTAATATTAGAGCTCTTGTCTAATTACAGCAACAACTTGTAATATCTAATTTGTCTTTTTTTACACGTGTGTCAATGCCTACGTTTTTTTTTTTAAACTTTGCTGATGTTTTTAATTGGTGACTTGAAAATGTATTCGACGACATTTGATACAGGATCTTACTGCTCTTGTACTAAGGGCTTTTAGACAAATTAATTTTTTTCGCAGTTCCTTATTCTTGTATTCTCTAACGTTAATTTTGTTGGAAATTATATTTCTTCTTATTCGCGTTCTTCTTCTTCTTCTTATTATTATTATCATTTAATTAATTAACAGGATTTGATGTTCAGAAGCCACGAGGCCTGGTTCGAGATGCACAACACAATA
>JAZHYW010022466.1:0-12205 GCA_037355805.1 Ixodes ricinus
ATATATATATATATATATATATATATATATATATATATATATATATATATATATATGAGCATGTAGAAAATAGGATTCATATCTCTCTGAAGACGATGTAGTTGTTCAAGTAATGGCCTTTGGGTTTCCTTCCGACATTGGTCATAGTGGGTTTATGTCGGCTATTGTTACTGCCGCGCTTATCGTCATAAATTATACGCGATGCATGCACAGGCGCGTTATATTTCCCACTTCGAGATTTTAAAAAATGCAATGTGAACAAGGGATAAGGCTTGCGTTGGTGATAACAGAGAAAACTAACAATATTAACAATTTTTTCTTCTTCTCAGGAGGTTGACCAAGTTGCGGCCACGGCGCAAAGTGCTTGAAATTATGACGAGGTGCACCAGTCTTCTTACCGCTTTCCTTTAGTATCTAATGACAGATTTGATATCAGTACAGCTTTTTTAGACACTCATTTTTTTATGGTTTGTTGGTGACGCTTGAGAAATCAAAATCCTCACTATGACACAAACGAAAAGGCCCGATTCATATGAGTTCTGATTTCCATCGAAGTCACATCGGACTACGACTCCAACTTTGCATCTTAACCATGGACAGCCAAGATAAATTTCCCCGAAAGATTAAGTGGCTTACCTTCGAAATGAAAGCAATATAAACTAAAACTGAAAATGAGAATAACGCAACCTTGAATTACGCTCTCAAGAAAAACAAAAGCATATTATAATTAGTTTATCTTCTTCCCTCAGAGAGTAGTCATTTCAAATTTTGTCTGTTTAGAAATATATTGACGTGGCATCCTCGTATTGAGATAGTTCGGATCCCCACTTGTATCTTCTTTGGTAGACAGAGGAGCTTGTCAAAGGCACACAGTTGCAAATCGCTTTCTATCACCCAAATAAACCAACGCGCTTTTCGTGGAAGCTACGTTCCTGGTTTACAAACAAAGAAAGCCATGCCCGGATTATTTATGCAAAATTTTCCGATCCGAGACACCGACAATCGATCCTTCCCATTTACGAGCGCCTGCTTCGTTCAAGCAAGCGTCCTTAGCCTCGATTCAGTTCGGTTTTTGAAGCCGGGCTAAGAGCGGCACGCTACGTTTTGCTAATGGACGCGTAATGAGAAGCAACGAGTCAGTTAAATGGGGAAAAAAATAATGCTTTCAATTAACCTCCTGCTCGCGTTTCTGCGTTCCTTTTTTGTGTGAGCTTGCGTCTGCGTAAAAAGGGAGGTAAGTAAAGTTATCGAGTTTCCTGCGTAATGTTTCTTTCGTACAATCGACTTTTTTTCTGGGTTCATGCCTCGATGGAGATTCTGACACACACGCAAAAAAGTTGAAAAGTTAAATCTGTCTGAAGTTTATAATGAGCCTTTCCAGGTAAAACTTCAACAACAAAAAAACCGAGGCCTTATCTGTTCATGCGTGTTCTTTTTTTACGGCATTGATATTCTTGCTTTGTCTGGAGAAGCTTCTTTGTCAAAGGTAATCGTAGAAGCTGGAAGCATCTCATCACTTCACCCCGTGAAACAGACGCAAGATTTTTAACGAGGAGATAATCCCCTGCAACGTAGGAGATTTTAAAGACCGACGTCAACAGTTAAATTTACTATGTCACTTAGTACTTGTTTTATCTCAGCCCTTAATCTCCATGCGGCTTCAAAAAAGGTGATCGGGATGGAACCCGACAACTTGCGTTCTTGCTCTTGTTTCCTGTTCAATTTCGTTGAGGAGATAAACTGAGCAGGCTCGGTTTGGCGCATGCTTGCGTTACATTTTTGAGAGTGCAAAACAAAACAAAAAATAGATAACTGTCATTCTAGCATTTAACAACATTATTAACTATTCACCTCGTCTTTTTGTCCATACCCAAATTCAGATCGACAGGCTTAATCTAACATATATATTTTCTCGAAGAGCCACATTTTAAGTGATGTCAAGAGTTTCCTTACTTCAGAAGGATCTGCAGTGATTTATAGAGAAACATGATTGTCTCACATCCATACACAAAATAATATAGTCGATACTGCAAGAAGGTAACAAATACCTTTCGACGCAACCTACAATTTCCTGCAAAAGTGAACACGTCAGATCAAAAAAGTGAAAACATAAAGCGCGGTACGTAATTTCTAAGTTGTGACGAGTGCAGTGGCCATTAGTATCGCTAAATGCCAAATGCAGATATCTTGTTAAACTTGTTTTAGCGTAAAGAAAATTATTCAAGATCAAGCATCGGCCACGACGGCAAATGTGGTGTTCCTAACACCAGACGTTCTCAAAATGGGCTCAGGCGAACCCCAGCCGAACATAGGTGTAACCGGAGCAAAACCCCAAGATACAACAGAGGTAATACGACCACGGATAACGATATCAATGGTATAGCACAAGCAGAGTTTCAGCGTAGCCCCAGTGTAGTCCCACCGTACCCCAGCCTAAACCCAGCGTAGTAGTCGTTGCTGGTAGAAATAGTGCCTATTCCACGAAAAGCATGACAAGAGAATACGCAGCGGTCAGCATGAGTAAAACGTGAAATGTTAATTTTCAGACCAGTCGCAAAAAAAAACATGGTAAAATGTGCATTTCAAGTATGTTGCTACGGCTGTACAACACTAGAGTGCACGACACAAGAGCGCCGACATTAGAGCGCCACGATGTTAGCGCGCGCGACACTGGAGCGCCGCGACGTTAGATAGCGCGACACTAGAGCGCCGCGACGTTAGAGCGCGCGACACTAGAGCGCCGCGACGTTAGAGCACGTGACACTAGAGCGTAGCGACGTTTGCGCGCGCGACTCAAGAGCGCTGACGACGTTAGCGCGCGCGACACTAGAGCGCCACGACGTTAGCGCGCGCTACACTAGAGCGCCGCGACGTTAGCGCGCGCGACACTAAGAGCGCCACGACGTTAGCGCGCGCGACACTAGAGCGCCACGACGTTAGCGCGCGCGCGACACTAGAGCGCCACGGTACGATTAGAGCGCGCAACACTAGAGCGCCGCGACGTTAGAGCGCGCTACACTGGAGCGCCGCGACGTTAGAGCGCGCGACACTAGAGAGCCACGACGTTAGAGCGCACGACACTAGAGCGTGGCGACGTTTGCGCGCGTGACACTAGAGCGCCACGACGTTAGCGCGCGCGACACTAGAGCGCCGCGACGTTAGAGCGCGCGACACTAGAGCGCCGCGACGTTAGAGCGCGCGACACTAGAGCGCCCCGACGTTAGAGCGCGCGACACTAGAGCGTGGCGACGTTTGCGCGCGCGACTCAAGAGCGCTGCGATGTTAGCGCGCGCGACTCGATAGCGCAGCGACATTTAGCTAGTTTTAGCAGACCGTGTTTCCCTCCGCTAAGCCCCTCCGCTACCCGGAACTGTACAGCCAAGGCCATCGGCGCGCAGGCGCAGTGGCGGTTTCTTCGTAGCGGAGGGTTAGCGGAGGAGGAAACACGTTCAACTAAAAGTGTCCTAAGTTAGAGCGCGCGTCACGAGAGCTCACAACCCGTTCAGCGCGAGTGGCCCGACCGGACCGACCACTTGTTCGGGCATCGCGTGTTTTATGTAAAATTGGCAGGGATTTATGCCACGGAATTCAGCAATGACATTTCGAAATGAGTCGACGAAATTTTCACGTGTGACAAAACCAAAAAGTGTCACAAAAAACTGACAGCAAAAAAAATAATAAAGAACGAATATCAGTAGCGTGCATTTTCGCAAAAAATAAAAAATAAAACATTGCAGTTGATTTAGCCTCATTAGTTCTTTGATTTTGTATATCACAGATTTGCAGGGGAGGTTTTCCTCTATCCGTCAAAAGACTGGAAAGATCTGCATCCGATAAAGTTCCGCTGAGCTTT
Organism: Ixodes ricinus; assembly: GCA_037355805.1. Classification (NCBI taxonomy): domain Eukaryota; kingdom Metazoa; phylum Arthropoda; class Arachnida; order Ixodida; family Ixodidae; genus Ixodes; species Ixodes ricinus. The sequence continues at coordinate 3,854 of JAZHYW010022466.1, forward strand.
CCTTCGATTAGGTTTTTACTGATACTTTTTTAGCGGTGAGCTTTCTTCATTGCGCACATGGACGTCAGAATACCATTTAAACTTATGCGAGGGACGTCTAAATAGCCGCCAAATAGATCGAAACCCAACTACCTGTCAAGAATAGACCAAATATAGCAAAAAGTAAACTATTTAGTGTATATCCGAGAGGCGCACCGCAGCACTGTGAAGAAATCTTAAACTCGCTGCTCCACTCAACTGCAAACTTTCCCGGTACTGATATGCTCCAACCCACTCCCTTGCTCCTTTTCTCTCCGATTTCAGTAAACAATTGGTTAGACATTTCTGAGTCATACCCGTTTTATTTTTATTTTTCATTAATAGCGTATTCAATCAATCAAAAACACCAATGTTTCAATCCGATGAGTCGCACAATTTTGTTCTGTCTGTGGAGCCGCGGGTATATCCCACATGTTGCGGTGTTCGCTCAACTGGGGTGCGCTCTCGTGTCCCGAGCTCAACTGGTCATGCGCTCTCGTGTCCTGCGCTCTAGTGTCAAGAGTGCTACTGTCGCAGCGCCCTCGTGTCACGCGCTCTAACGTTGGCGCTCTAGTGTCGCGCGCTCTAAAGGCGCTCTCCCTGTTGGTACACCTCTTGTGTACGCACCGGCAAATTCTGTTGTAAAATAAAATAAAAACTGACAAGTTTTTCCGAGAAAAAAAAAGAGTAACACATACAAGCGGTCTGAATTGGCGATCGTGTAAAACCACATTGAGTTTGCGCAAAACTTACGAAACTGAACGCACCTGCAGCAGTGGCGGTACCAAGAGCACCGATGGCGAACGTCGATGCTTTATGATGGCGGTGGTTCGGAGGAACGGTGTTGACTTCTACGGTGAAGCAGAGGCCGTGACGCTTGATGGATCCTCCCTCGCATCCAGCGTTGTCCACGTCAAGCTGCTGTGAGGAGAAAAGAAAAAGGAAACACCTTTACTTTGGCGCAGCACTTTCGTGCTAGTATTTCCATACTTTTAATCGGGTTATCCCGCATCACCCAAGTGGCATACTTAGAGGAAGGGGATCGCATCGCTATGTTTGCTATTATCGTAACTATTGCATTCTGAGCGTGGTTGGGCGGTTTCGTGACACGAATGTGTCAGCGATTATATCTCAGGGACACTTTTGAGTATCTGCATCTATAATATCGAGACACCTTTAAAAATTGCATTTATATCTCAGTATTGAAATAAATTTGCCATGCATCAATCATATTCGCAATATTCTGCATGGTTTTGGCATCGCGTTACGTTTGTTGTAGACAATTAACTGTCGGGTTTTTACTTTCAATTGAAAGCCACCTTTTTCATCAACCCGCCGCATCACCCCCATAACAAGAGGGATGTCTAAGTATAAAAAAACAAACCCAACAAACAAGATGGATAGAGGAAAGGTTACTTGGAAGAACAGCAAAACAAGTTCCCACCACTAAGCCATTTTATTCTTTTCCACTTTAGCGTAGCAAACGCTGGAAAGAAGACAGCGGAAAGGAGGCAACCACCAAATATGGACATTACAAAACTGCAAGAGTTTTTTTTTGTTTTTCGCTATTATGTTGCAATAGCTTTCTTTCAGACTAGGGTGCCTTAGTGCAGACAGGTTCGGCTCTGTTGTTCAATCTCCCCACCTTGGGTGACTCAGAAGCACTTAGATCACAGTTTGAGACGCTACCTCGGAGCAAAGCGTGCTTCGCTTCGGGAAGGCGCCGTTTGTCATGCATAGCAGACACCATTCGAGGTAGTAACAGTGAATGTACGACGAGTCTGAGGTAAAAAACGTGCCTTAAGTGGCAGAAAATAAAAAACACATGCTCAATAATTGCATTCGCCAGGAATTTCATCCCTCCACACCTTCCACCGTTTGGGGGGAAACATGCATTCATGTATGTCTCTGTATCTGTATTCCGAAATGCTTTTTTTACCGTTTTTGGAGGAACGTCTCCGGGATATGGCATTGCATAACAAAAATAAATGTATCTTAGTATATGTATTTTGGCGATAAACTACGTGTAGTTTAATGTGTGTATTCAGGAATATCTTTTTGGGGTATCTCTGCGCAATCCATGGTTCTGAGCATGCACATATATACACAAAAAACAATTGTTTTGATCACTACCACAAAAAGACACAGTAGTCCACTCCCTCAAACCCGGAAATTAAATATTGGTCCAAATTTTTTTAAAGAACAGTAAAACCAAAACTTGAATCATTTAAACACGTTATAGCAATATGGCAGCGGAAATGAGTCAAGCATGACGGATAATAACCGTAACTGATAATCGCACGTTTGTATTTTGAACGATTGGCTATATTTTTCGTTCCAAATGGTGCACTCGAGCAAGCGCTCGAAGAGAAGCGAACGGAGAGCGCGATGCGTCATTTGATATCCGGCGCAAACAAAAACAGAAAGAAAAGATTCCCCGCATTCGTGACGTAGCAGGGCTGGCGCTTTGCCCTTGGTGGCGTTGTCAGCGTTGTGGTGGTGTCAATAGCGTCAGCGGCGTTACAACCGAGCCGTTCGAAGTGCCCGTGGGGTGACGAGCGTGTGGCTGGCCCAAGGAGCACGTAGCTTCCACAGCACTGTCAGCTTAGGGCTGAACGGGGTGGGGAAAGCAAATTTTGTTCGAGTTTTGAGCGACGGGCTAATCTTCTAGGGGAAGAATGGTTGTTTCCGGTTGCACGAACGAGGGTCCGAGAAAGACGGGAGTCCTTCCTTTCCGTCTTCTTGGACCGTTTGGTACAATGCGCGATTTGTGAGTTGAGCTAGGAGGAAAGCTAAGAAGGAAAATGTTGAAATTCCAAAGGGCGGCGCTGCTCTGAAGGAATCTGCCACGTCACGACTACGTAGCAAGTTCCCCAACGTTGCTAGATTACCTCCTAAATAGGCTCCGCATGCATCCACCAGGTGCACATTGAAAGATCGTTTATTTAGCTTTAAAATTAGTTTTCTTGTGCCTTTCAACGGAAGACTGGTGTTTTTGAGATTATGGTGCAACATGCAACACATTCAAGCTAGGAAATGAGCGCTGGAATTTCGTTTCCCTACCCCTTTAAACGTGTAAGACTTACATGTGAATTGTCTATATTTGCAAATAATGTCCGATCACTATATAAATAAGAAAAAGTAGAAGAGAACAGATAGCTTTGTCCGATCTTGTTTTGTAAGAGTACACGTTAGTCAGTACTTCAAAGTAAAATCTAATTATATTTAGCAGTAGGAAACTGCTGAATATTATTTACGTGTCGGGGTTGCGAACACTCAACATTTATAGAAATTAGGAATGGACGCGGCAACGCAAATCGTTTTACTGTCCTTGGAATCAGTACAGCTTATTTTACGGAATGATTAAACATGAAAAGCTGGTTCTGCACTCAGCTCTCACCTATATAAAGTCTCTCGTTTATTTTAGATGACGCACAAACGAATGACTTTCCTGAACCTGAAAATTATTTTAAATATTTCTGAGTGAAAATTTGCGAACCGGGTAAAAGTACATACCACCTACGGGTGAGCGAAATAAAGCAAATAATAAGTGGTCATCATAAGTACAGTAACATAATTTTCTGACATTTTTTTCAATCAGTTTCGCAATGTGAGCATTACTGAAGTAGTTCTTCTTCGTCGGTGACAAAATACGTATTCAGTTCATTTATTAGAAGCGCTTTCGGGTTTCGTTTCTCCGTAATACAATTTTACCACGTTAAGGTGGCCAAAAAATCGTGTCCTGCGTTTGAAGCTAAACATTAATATTTTGCAAACGTGATTTCGGAATAGTCGTGGCGTGGACACATTATGTCCTACCGTCACCTCAAATTCAATTTTCGTGACACAAAAATGCTATGTATATCAACTATTTCTTTTATTATGAATTTAATATTAAAGTCATTACAGTTGCACCTTTATGGATGAGAAGCGCGTATCGCCTTTGCTCCCGTTGTTTTTTCTTTGACGAGGTCACGTTAGAAAACGCTTCCGCGATTGAGCAAGCTCGATTTGGCACACTTGCGATAGCATGAACACCTTGAGACGGCTCTCGGCACTTCGGTCAAGTAAAATCTTGAATCAATATCACACAACGAACGATAAAGCAGTAAGGAACCCACTTCTCTCCTGTTTCATAGTAACTCCATTTGTTTAAGGCTTGTTCATAATTGTCACGATGGTACAATTGTCTAAAACTAACAAAGAAGTGTAATAAAACGTCGTTGATGAACCACAGGAGTCGACCGAGAAAATGAAACGCTGTTCTTTTGTTACACAAAACTAAACTACGTATAGCAGACAGCTGAACCTCCGTGAGAACGTGACACTAGCGGTGGTAACAAAATGCAAAAGTTTGAGAACATGGTGGGCGTACCTTAACTTTAAAAAAAACACAAGAAAAAAAAACATTTCTTTTTATGAGCTGACACTTATCAATTTAAAAAGTTACATTTGTGTATTTGTGGGCGCTTGTGGTCCTTGTAACATTAATTGCAATGAAAAAAACATACATCGGTGAATCCTTCTGTAACTCGTTTCACCCCTTTTTCTGTTTTCTGTCTGTCAGAGTACGTCGTCCTCTCTGGATACGGTCCTCCATATCACTCGCGGAAAGAACCGCATTCATACCACTCATAGAATGAACCCCATCCCCATCACTCGTGGAACGAACCGCACTCATCGCTTCAATTAAACACACACATCACAGCCCACCCACTGCTACTACGGAACCCCAGAGCGAAGAACATCCGGCGACGGCAGAGCGGCAACTGAACACGCACGCGTTACACCTCCGCGGCGCCCGGCGCCTCCTCCTCTCTATTCTCCGCGCGCACCTGTTCGCGCGACTTTGACGAAAACGCAAGTTCTCATTTTGACGAAAGCCCGGCGGCGTCTGTCAGTTTGTCAGCGTCGGGGAGAGAGGGAGAGGTTGACGCGTGCTGACGTCAGCGTTTGGACCAATGGGAGCGTCGCACGCGTCACCCTCTCCCCCTCCTTCTCCCTCTCTCTCCAGCGCTGACAAACAAAAGACACTGCCCGGTTTTCTTTAAAAAAGATGATCTAATGCTAACGCATTAAAAAAAAAAATCTCAGCGAGAAAATTATGTTGTTTACTTTCTTTCTGACTAGATTTTTCTTCTCTTTTCGAAAAGAAATGTTACAGGCGGCCACAATGGTATTGCTCGGTTTGATGGACCACAGCTCATAAAGAAATTTAGTTTTTCTCTCGTATCATTCGATCCAGGTAACGTCGTGTTCTCAAAGTTTCGCTTTTTGTCACCACCGCCAGCGACACGTTCTCATGTAGTTTCAACGTTCTAAGATCCGTAGTTTATTTTTAAGGGCCGGAGCACCATGTTTCATCTTTTCGATCGATTCCTTTATACCTCGGCGGCACCTCGCATGACGGGAATTTTGACGCGACAAGTGGGACTTGCTTCAACATAGTGAAAACGCCAAAGACGTACTCTCAGATATACTAAAACCTCATTTTATCAACACTGACGACGCTGGCTGAGCAGGTCGACAGTGGCAATCAAAGAAATGTACTCAGAAGCGGCTAATTTTATTCTCTGAAATTTCCATCTGCCGGTACAAGAAAGCGTACGCTAAAAGTGTGAGCAAAACGTGGAGGATAAATTATTATGCAAATATTCTCAAGACGAAGAGAAATCGCCCTCTAAACGCCTAGCATTTAACAAATACACCAAAAAAAAGAGGAAAAAGCATGCGCGCAAACAAAGGGAACAATATTACGATGTAAAAGTAAGTCATTTTCAATGTCGTCTGGAAATAGTAAAAGAAAAAAAAAACAATGATAGGCTTAGGGCGAGACGCCTGTTTTAAGTTTCATAAATCATGCAAACCAAAAAAAAATTTTTTTTTCTTTACAAAATTGGGACGCTGTATGCTTTTTGTGTTCTGAAAGAAGTTCGATCCGTCCGTGTGTGCGCACAAAACAGGACATAATAAAACTCTATAGAGATACAACCAAAGTCGCACACTTTATGACATGCTGTCAAGTCGGGTGCGAGGCTCCAATTTCAAGAAAACTCAATTTCAAGCGAAACCTAAACTGATCGACACGCGAGTTACTCTAGAATGCCGCCGATCCAGAACTAAGCCAAAACAAAACAAAACAACACACACATCATACACAAATCAAGCGCCGCAGATTTCGATTTTTCTTCGTCATCCGTGACGCGAACTCGATGGGAGTTTGCCAATTACCCGAGTTGGCAGGCAAGTCACTTGAGAGGCTTCAACTTGGTAGGCGTCTTCAGAAAACTACGAAAATATCTTAAAAGCCGGAAGTAAAGTCGAAGCACAACTTCATTAGAACGGCACGAACGTCATGAAAAACGACGTCCTGCTTTCCACCCGGTTCGTGAGAAAAGAAAACATGCAAAAACATAAAGCAAGGGATCAGATAACAAAGCACATCACCAAACTTCACAAAAAAACAAAAAGGTGCAAGAAAGGTCATTTACAATTTGCTCAATGTGTCTATACAAAGTTCTGTCAAAGCTGGAAGTAATGAAATAAAGACATCCTGTTGCATTCATTGTGTAGGGAAGTTCAGCGCAGACCATAAGTGAGAGCCATCTCGAATTGTGTTCCCATAAACTTTTAGTGCTTCAAGTGTCTGCCGTTCATGATCAACCCACGATCGTGTAAGACGAGCATTCCTTTGGGAATTAGTGATTTGTAACAATATTTTTAGCCAAACTCACCTATACACTTAATACTGGAGACTAAGAGAGGAGCGATGATTAGTTCACCAACAATGGCAAATAGTAAGTTCTTTTTAGTTTTTTTAGAGAAAAGACATGCATACATATATTGATATATAAACAAAACGTTGGTCTCACATATATTTCTAAAAAAGCATCCGGAAAACATACGATATGTCGTAAGATTGATCGCACAAGTTTAATTAAAGCGTTCGGCTTCTCCTCACTATAACTTATTAAGAGGCAGAGCACGCTTTACAGGTCGTTATCGCAGGCCATTGTTTCGCGTGGCTGAAATGCAGAAGCTTCGTAATAACTTAGCAAATCCCATAAATCTTTATTTTTTTTTTTTTAGAAGATTACAGCTTAGCGTGCGATTTTCAGAGCCTAACACGCTCATGTTTGTCGCTTCACCAAACTTGAAAAACGCATGCCATCGCACGAGCGCGGAGAAGGACACCGGCCAGAAGTTTGTTTCTGGAAGGGTCTGTAACCGAGCGTGCTGCTCATCAACAAGCGGAACAAGTAGGCGCACTGCAGTTGTGTAGTAGCTGCGCCGTTCTTCACTTCTCATTTATTATTGCACCTACCCAGCACATTTGATATAACTGTACTGTTTAAAGTTTGTTCTGCATGCTTGTTTGACAAAAGTAAGCGCCCTTATCAGGGGCTTTCATCAGGTTACTTGTAAGTTGTCACAACTGAGATGATGGAATTCGTATACATGAATTTTACGAAGCCTATTAAACGCAGTCCCTCAGATTAACACGTCAGACGCCTCTGATTAAGACCGAGGCACACAAAGAGACAATCACTGAGACCACCGGCGAGAGTTCGGCTAAAGGTAAGGCTGAAACGAAATACTTTTCGATCTCAACATTAAGTTTGCGATTTTACAATTAGCACAGTGTGATCGTATGTGTTTGAAACAGCCTGGTGCAGTTGGCGGTGACGGCGGCGGGGATCTTCGATGACCACCCTAGCGACGCCGTACTTGGTCCACGTTGCAGAAGAGTTTTCAGGTTTGCCACGAGGAGGGTGACTCCCGTGAAGCTCGGGTGCAGCCCGTCGGCTGCCAGGACTCGAGGAGGTGGCGGCGGCGTGAAGTCGTGGTCCAGAAAGGTCACCTTGCCTGGTTTCCTGCAGTAGTCCTTGACCGTGTCGTTGAATTTCCGGGCTTCGGTGTTGAGCCAGTGGATGAAGCGATGGTTCGACTGATCGAGGCGTCGGTTGATGTACCGAGGCAGCACGAGGGACACAACAAGCCTGTGGAGCTCTGGGCGTGCTCGCAGGGTGTTGTTGACCAGGCGACAGCACCGTCGTAGCGTGTCGTCGGTGCCATATCGTTCCAGTCCGCTCCTCCCTACGTGAAAGACGAGCGTCGTGACAGAACGTGGGAGGTTGGCGAGCTGCTTCTCGATGTCGAACGTGGATGCACCACGGATGGTGATGAAGGCGGGTGCGACTCTATTGTAGGGGTCGAAGCGCTGATGCAGATAACGGGTCTGCGAGTTCCCGATGACAGCTGAGGGTGGCAGATGCTTGGAGTACATCTCGCCTTAGCTGCTCCACCCACGCCTTCGGCCCCCGCCACCGTGCC